>CM062823.1:20895438-20979050 GCA_031772345.1 Himalopsyche anomala | reverse complement strand
TATTTATGACATTAATAATCGCCTTTTGGAAAAGTGTCGTGAAACTGTAACAAGAAACAGAGGGACTTTTTACGGATACACTGCGATGGACGAGATAACTCACATAACACAACATATTTACCAGTATAAAACTGTTATTAACCCTTTGATGAGTATCAACGTACCTGTACGTTGGAGTAGCTTGTCATCTATTATCTATTGCCATTCTCATATTTTTATTGATTTTTTGTTATTTCTTCAGATATGGATACTAGACACATCCACCAGTGACTTTTGGCCACCACATTATTTTTATTTTGTATAGCAAATGAAGAAAATGTTTTTTAAAAAAGGGTAACATTTGTGAACAAATCGGTAGCCATATAATTTTGAGCGTAAAATTAAAGTTGTGATCGATTCCTTTCTGGAATCGACGTCTGTAAAGCGGCACATGTAGACAAATGAGAGCAAAAAAAGATCTTGACGCAAAAGCGAAGTAATAGCTTCTAGAAAAATATTCAAAAGTAATAAAGAACTAGTTTACTTTACATTTTTAACTATGAGTTTTATAATTTTAAAAAAATATTTACTTCTTAAAATAATAACTCATATTCTTCCCAGATTGGTCCGTATAAAAAAAAGGTTTTTATATGTGTGTGTGCGGCAATACTACAAATAATTAAAATATAAGAAAAACCTAATTTAGTAAAAATTAACTCACCACTCAAAGGGTTAAGACTCATTGATTTTTTCGAAGTCTAGGCAATTCATTTGGAAACCTTTATTATTAATTATCATTGCAAATATGTTGAAGATTTGAAATGATTGGCCTTAGGTAGATTCATTCTTCAATATAATTATACCACGCACTTGTTTTTATGTTATAACTGTATTTTCTTTATTTTTCAAATAGGTTTTCATTTTGTGTTGTATTATTTAATATATTACACATTTTCCTTACACCGGTAATTCAATTAAGTAATACTACACTGGAGAAAATACAGAAACTATATCATAAGTAGGTTTACTCGTAATAGCATTGTTATTGCACGCCTTTGTTAAATGTGTATTATTATAATTATATGCCCATTTAAATTATTTGAATAACAATAAAAATATGCTTCCGGCGCCATTCATTATTTTTGAATGTGGCACGCGCTGCTATGGAAGTCAAGAGGTCTTTCGATATTATCTTCCACAACAACAACTTCAAAATTTTATTTTGTTAATTAACAACATCCAGAGATTCTTCTATTCCACTCATATAGATTTCCATAAGTTCAAAACATATCTATCTACGCGATAGCTCGATTCGATTATAAACTTGTTTGTCTCGAAGCTAGTTATAAATTTTGATGGCATGAATCTTGAAATACCGAACCTATAATTTAGCCGTAATAGTTAATGTATGCTAAAATAAAAACATTGACATAACTTTGTACAATTAACCGATCATTTTGATCGACTTTACGTATATTAAATACACATTTGCATTATGACTAGTTGATTTTTGTGAACATGCTGCTTTTTACTAGGGAATCCAATCCAACATTTCCATTTCATATTTATTAAAAAAAAAATCTCAATTGAACATTGTGTATTGCTGAAGGAGGAACATGAATGTGGTTTATTACATGATTAGGAACGTGATTCATTATATGAAAGCATCCGACAATTGGCACGTATTTTTTATTACCACGGCTGTGGAGTCGCTTGAAAAAAAGACGACTCCGACTCCAGCTTTAAAATAATTGACGACTCCGACTCCTAGGAAATTGTTCAATAATTTCATTTTAACTTATATATATGTATACCATCAGATCATCTTTAGTCAGCCAAGCATGAAATGTTAATACTCTTGACTATTTTGCTTAAATACACACCATTAAATATATATATTTTTTTAAAATCGAGCCGCTCATTTTTTACACCATTATTACACCATGGGTCGTCCTTTTTATGCCTACCGCCCACTTTTGCTTTTTTTCATGGTAAAATTTCTTTACCGCCCACCAACATCGCAACATTTCAATCCAATTTATGGGTGAAAAAAAAAATTGAAAGATTTTTTGGAAAAATAAAAATCGCCCACCACGGAAGCCTTTACCGCCCACTAGTGGGCGGTACGGACCAGGTTGACGACCCGTGGCTTACACTATATTACTTATTCTATCCACCAAATTAGGGATTAATATAAATGTTATGAAGAACTGTTATCTGTTATTAATTAGTCTATGAGCTTAAACAGTGACATCTACGTTAGGGTATCCAATCCCGGAGCCTTTTTCCAATCCCGGGATTTCGGGATTGAAAAATTTTCAATCCCGGGATCCCGGGATCCCGGGATTGAGATAAATCTACCGAGGAATTTGAAATCTCCGATTTGGTATACTTTTTCCCCGAATTCCGACAAAACCTCGTTTTTTTTTTTTTTAGCTCACCGAGGAATTTGAAATCCTCAATTCGGTATACTTTTTCCTCGAATTCCCACAAAACCTCGTTTTTTTTTTTTTTTAGCTCACCGACGAATTTGAAATCCTCAATTTGGTATACTTTTTCCCCAAATTCTCACAAAACCTCGTTTTTTTTTTTTTTTTAGCTCACCGAGGAATTTGAAATCCTCAATTTGGTATACTTTTTCCCCAAATTCTCACAAAACCTCGTTTTTTTTTTTTTTAGCTCACCGAGGAATTTGAAATCCACAATTTGGTATACTTTTTCCCCAAATTCTCACAAAACCTCGTTTTTTTTTTTTTTTTAGCTCACCGACGAATTTGAAATCCTCAATTTGGTATACTTTTTCCCCAAATTCTCACAAAACCTCGTTTTTTTTTTTTTTTTTTAGCTCACCGAGGAATTTGAAATCCACAATTTGGTATACTTTTTCCCCAAATTCCGACAAAACCTCGTTTTTTTTTTTTTTTTAGCTCACCGAGGAATTTCATCTCACTTTTCGAGATTTACTACAAAATTCTCAATCCCGAAATCCCGGGATCGCGACCATGTCAATCCCGGGATTTCGGGATCAGAAAATTGAACGGGATCCCGGATCCCGGGATTGGATGCCCTAATCTACGTGTATTTGAATCGGAAACGGTTCTGTTTTTATGACACGGCGAAACGACGACTACGACGAATATCATTTAAGCAAATTATTCCTAATATTATACGTTTTTTTCCTAATATTCCGAGTTTATTCCCGGTTTTTTGAATCTCTAGTCACAATACGTGATGGATCTGAAGAATAAATTCATGTCCCTAAATATACTCTGATGCGTCATTTAGTAATATATTTTCCAATAATTTATTATTTTAATATAGTTAATGACCATTCTTGTGAAGGTTGAACATACATATCTAGAAACACTATCGTTTATAAGGTATTATATCAATCGCGTTTTGCTGATTCTGATTTATTATAAGTCTAAATATTATAAAGTTGATAAAATGTTTCGTATACATATAGGTATATATTTTTTTTACACTCTGATCCGTTTTGGGCAAATCTAATTCAACGCCTTCGTCGCTAACCATGTTTGGCGTAAAAAAAATCAACAGCATTGACACGAAATCAATCCGGTAGACGTACATACCTACCCATACGATAATCGGATGAATGCCATCCAAATTGGAATGTTTTGACGTGACATCTGGTTCAAAGTGTCATGAGATGACTCTCATGGCAAGAGAAGAGTGCTATCTATGTTAAGATTGTTTCGATGACACACAATCTGTCTTCTCAGATATTATGTCAAAAGCTCTTTCCAATTCCTATACCAGTAATGAAATAATCAACAAGATGACTATTCGATGTTCGCTTTGGTATAAATACGTACAATTTAAATTAATACGCATTATTTATTCTTAACATCAACCTTGTTAAGATTCACAAAAAAAGATAACAATTCTAATTTGCATAGTATCATTCAGGTAAACTTTGTTGTTTTAATAACCTGTTATCTATGAATAGACATAAGAACTTAAGCCATGAATGCTGAACTCGTCTATCATGATAGACTGGTCGTTGTACGAATCTATGTGGGTTGATTCAGAAGCAAACATTTTTAAATGTGTCAAAATACCAAGGATTGTCTTTCGAAACACGTGTCACAGTTGGTAACACAAAAAGTGGAGTAACAAAGCTATCAATTTTTTTTTTATATTATAACTAAACTTCCACAGAGTAACATCCGAATCCATCGAAAATATTAAGCTTTAATTTATTTTTTAAGTTAAATACTGGCACCGAAGTAAGCATAGTTGATACATCAAAAGTTACAGTTAAATAAAGTAAAATAATAAATATCCTTCAGCTATTCTGGGTAAATAATAATATGACAAGCTAACAAAAAATATTTAATCGTAGTCCTATCGATGTCGGGCTGTCGAAATAAATATCAATAGCACTATCCATATACCCGAATAAATATAACCGAAGAAAAATATTTAACCTTAACAACCTCCGTATTGGTAACGGCCGTTCGTTAATTTTCATGAGAGAACACGGGTGTACGACCGCAATTTGGACGGAAGGTATTTTGTCATGCTGATGGATTGGACCGGCGTGGTGTAAGTAAATTTTCGATGGCATTGAAGATACGCAACATACATATTCACATTTTGTAAGAAAAAATCCGGCGTAACTGTTCTAAAACTCGTCACCTTCCTTTCAATACTAATTTTCAAAATGATTAACTTGCCTATTATTTAAGTGTTAATTTATTAACATATCTTGTTTTTAATTTAGTGAACACTTCAATGTCACCGGTAAATTTTAACCGAAGAATTGAACATAATTCTGATTTCATTTTTAATATTTATATCTAAAAAACACTAATAAATAAATTAGATACTCCATTGTATGATTCACCACGCGTAGGTATTCGGATTTTTTTTAAATTTGAAATCAATCATTAACCGAAATCTGCAGGTAAATGTTACTCAGCGTCTCGTTACAAAAGAAAGTGTAAGTATGCCAGTGTTGATATTTAAAATTTCGATTTCACGAGGAATTTTTTTAATTGCAAAATAATTGTATTTGTACTAATTACTCTAGGCATATAACTTTCACATTATATTGTTTGTTGGTAATAATTCTCTATTAACATTACATCTTGCAGTGATTTATTATATTAACCCTTTCCGGTCGATAAAAAAAAACATTCCACCAGGTCCATAATTGATTTACAGTATTACAAGGGGAACTAATATTTTCATTTTTTTTAGAGTAACAATATTTTTTTATTTCGAAATATATACAATAATGACCGTATTATTTATAATTTAAAAATTTCTAAAGTGTAATAACGGTGAAAACATTCATAGTCCAGGCATTCTCTCACATGTCATATAATATGCATCAAGTTTCTTTATTTCGAGATTTTCTCAAAGTTAGAATTATTTGAACAAGAGCAAATTTCGGTAATACTTTTCAAGTGCACGTGGCAAGCGTTAGTGTCGGAGAGAAAGATGCAGAACACCCGTGATGCGCGGGCCGAGCCAGCCCCTAAAACGACCCTTTTGTATCCATTGCAGGAAGGCAGTTACAGATTTAAATGTTCTTAAAAATCATTCAATTTTCTGCTCAGAATACCGTTGTAATAGATAAGAGTGAGAAAAAAATATTCGATACATTTTAACTCGATACTAAAAATGAAAAAAAAATGTCGAATGACATTGGACCCACCAGAATAATATTGCTGTCGAATGAGATTCGACATAGGACCGGAAAAGGTTAAGTGTATCTTCGGTTTTAAATACCCATAATTTTTCGACTATGGTTATCAATCGACAGCTAAAAGACTGCTGTCGATATGTGAGGAGCATGAGATCTAAAATGATCAGATTCACATTTTTCTAAACTGTGAAAACATACTTTTCTTAAAAAATCTTAAGACAGTTTTTTATAATGAGGTCATATTTTTATCTTTAATTGCATGAAAACTACAAGGTTTTTAGCGACGTTCAAAATTAAATTCTGTTCTTTTGAATCAGTACTTCAATATTATAGCGATATCACATTTTTCTAAAAAACTGGATTTGAGCGTGTTTGATATATTTTTTTTATTATAATAAAAATAATGTAATAACATACCTTTCTTGAGATTGGCCATCGGTATTTTACGGACAAGATTTAAAAATAAAACTATCCAAAGCTTTTCACAACAGCCTCAAACAGGAGATAGTATGATAGTATTGTAGAAAGTTGAAAAGGTTTCGGCTACCTGCGACAAGACCCTTTCGCTTTACCATCTCATAGACCGTACGAAAGTTATCTGTATTGTTTAGACAATGATGTTATTTCATATTATTCGCATAGTTTAATATTTATAATCACTCCATTGCCTTCTCTTATAATCAGTTTTTCAACACCGAATCTTTTTCTCTATGTGAAAAATGAAGTATTGTAAATGCAAAACAACTCTGACAGTTAGTTAGTAAAGCACTTAACAATTACATCGGAAGTCAAAGTTTTGTGTGCCTAATGATATGATTTAGAGACTCGCTTGCCCAATCACGACACGCAAACGTCAACATGAGGCGGGGTGAGTATGCTGTTTGCCTTTAGCGAAATATTTCCAATTACCCTGAACAAGCTTGCTTTCTATGTAAGTACAACACAAACCGATGCCTTTGAAGACTTTATATGGAATTTCATTGAGCTTATATTAGTTTTTAATGAAAGGAGAAACAAAATGGATGCAATAATAATTATACAATATGTACCAAGTATAGATCGAACGAAATTCTAAATGATAATCACATTCTGGGAATGGATTCATTGAAATGATTTAATTCATTCTTGTAAAAATCTATTTATTTCACATGTTCACTTAGTATTGTATAGGTACTTAAATTCTTCATGACTAACTTAAAGATCTCCATCGTAACGACTGATATCTTAAATAGGTATATTAAATATGTTTGTCTTGATTATCACGTAACCTAATCAATATAACTTCTTCCTTATCGCCATTATCTCATATGAGCTTATAAATTATGCATGCATTCTGAAGTATAACTCATAACAATTTCTTAACTGTATTAAAAAATATACATTGTTGATAGTATAGTAAATTAGATAGGTAGTTAAGTTATTTGTTTTTATAGTATAATTTTCGTAAAAACATATTTGAAATTCATCCCTTAACCAGCGTAAGACACCGTTAACCCCGTTTTAAGTTAGAAACTTTCCATTCTCGGGTTACACATTACGTAAATGGCGTAGCCGGTAGATGGCTCTGTATACTTACTTATTTATTATATTACATATTATGATGAGAAACTTTAGCCGGCGTTAAGACGTCGCCGTTTTAGATATTCTCTCGTTGGAAATTCTTGCTGATAAAATTCCTACACGCGCCCGTTAAATATTTTTAATATGCACATGAAATGATAGGAGAAGGGTAGATTATAAATTTATGAGTCGTTCGCCCGTTTCTAGATTAAACAATTTTTCCCGGTCTTATCTATCATTTACGACGGAATGACTCTCATCACCATTCATCCTTATCGGTTCACTGTCATACACTCCCAAACGCAAACCAACTGAACTGGACTAAACCCCTTGCTGTGCCTCCATTTTTTTCAAGACTGTGTACAAATTATACTGCTTATTATTTTCGTTCCACAACGAATATGTGTTCGTTATTTTACAGAAACGATCCATACAGGATGTCTAATCGTGAAAAACAACGTCGGCTACGATTCAAAAAAAAAAATATTTTCTTTTATAAAAAAAACGATTTTTGTATTTTTTAATATATACTAAAACGCATTCATTTTTGTGTTAATTTTATTTAAAAAAAAAAAACCATGTTGAATCGCCAGTTTTCAACGACTCCTATTCCACAGCCCTGGTTCTATGTTTTGAATGCCTATAGATCAGCGGTTCATAATCTGAGTGGGAGAAAGTATGTCCGGGGGTGCGGGAAAAGTTTATATTTTGACATAAAAAAATGTATCTCGAATGCACTAAAACACAATTAGTCATTCAAAAAATAATATTTTTTTGTATAATATTTATATGTAAATGTATGCATATATTTTTTAAGAATAAATATCTTGCAAAAATGTGATTTGCACATTTTTCTAATGGGTGCGAGAACAAATTTTCAGATTTAAAGGGTCACTAAAAAGGTTAAGACCCTCTGCTATAGATGGAACATGGAAACTATACTAAATGCGATTATTAAAAAACGATATGCATGTTTGAGACTAAGTAATTGAAAATTGTGTTCATATTAATTAGATAAACTGCACCCTACAATGCTTATAAAAAGACAAAGTTCAACATCTGTAACGTTAACAATGTTTAAATCGTTATTATCAAATCAGCCTAACGTTGTTTCTGAATGCTTTTTTAGTTCATATTTGAATGTTTGTTCGAACATCGTTGTATGAGTTCAGCTCGAATCCGTTCTGAGATAAATAGATTCATCAAAAATATCTTCACTCTCCACTTCTTGTTAAACCCATTTCGTGCAGGTTTGCAAGGATATTGTGTTCCAAAATCTTACTGTCAATGTAATATCGAATTCTCTATCCTCTCGATTTTTTTAGACTTGTACTAATGAAACATATTTTTACAATTATTTTAGTACCCTTACAAATGATATTAACACGATTTGAATGATTTTTGTAATTATTTATCCACTGACTTCGAATTACTGTGCACTATAATTACATTTTAACTATTTACTAGAAAATGCGCAAAGATTTCTGTTTTCGGATATTGTAGAAGATCTCAACATTCTCTTGACATAAATTCCGCCGAAATTGCTTCAATAAATGCAACCTCTTATCTGACGTTGTAAATATTCTTGTCTGCGTCCTCGCATTCTAGTTATCCAGTCTTCCATTTACAATCTTCTGTAGAAAATCCGAACGATTTGCCCACTTTCGGGCGAGATTTTGTTCTATATAGCAGGGCGATAAATTTATACAGTTCGGAAGTAAAACAAACTACAAAAATAATCATTATATAATCGAATTTTCAAAGACGGCATTTTAACTTTATGCCCATCTCGCAATTGTGTGTTAGTAATAACTGAACGTAAAATAACAAATAACTTACAGGCTTGGGTTTTTTTAATTATTACAATGTATTCATTCACCTTCATTGATCACAGTGTTTACTGTCAATACTTGGTGGAATGGCATTATAATAAAAATAATAAAACATTTTTAGTACTTTTTCTACATAAAATTTATTGAATCAGGACCGGTTTCGCTCATTGTGAGCTCATTGTCAACTGATAAGAAATATAATAAAACAGTGATATTTATAAAAAAGACCATGCTCACAATGAGCGAAACCGGTCCTGATCCAATAAATTTTATGTGGAAAAAGTACTAAAAATATTTTATTATTTTTATTACAACCTTCATTGTTATTATATAAAACTCTGTAAATCACCCTTCATAATATGTATTAACATTTAACATGTGTTGTATGGAGCTTTCTATAAGACTGACTGGTAAGTAATTTGGTGGATCTTTTACTGTAAAAATAACCTTATATGACAGGCGTATTTTGCTCATATGTATGTAAATTTTATCTTTAAAAAAATCGCCACAAATGTTAACTGTGTACGTAGAAAATAACAGGTTTTTTTTTAAAACATGTTACACAAATTTATTACTTTTTTTAAGTTAAATGCTGGTATTAATTCAAACTGTTTGACACTGATCTGAAGTAAGTGTATATAATTATCGATATTAATAAAAACACGTTCTAACTTGAGAGTAAAAGCATGCATGATTATTATCTCAATTAATTTCTATGAAATCGTAGACAACATGCCTTTTTATTTATTTTTTGCTTGAAGGTCGCTCGTCTCTTTTGTCAATGGAAATACTGCGTGTAAATGCCTGTTTAAATGAATCGTGTCGTAAGTGCACTAAATCAACGTCATTGAATCTAAACGATACTATCGCAATGTATCCTTTGGTACAATATTATGTATACAGTAAAACCTCCATTTATGCGAAAGTTGGGACCGCGTAATTGGGGGAGTGAATCTTATACCAAAATTGGGAGTTATCAACCATTCCTCACCCTCGTAACCCACTTAAACTTTTATAACCTTGTATGCAGTGGTGTAGTGGGGTCATGGCTGAATGTCCTTACATTTATCAAATATCATATTATATTAACTGACAGTTAGTTCTCAAAAGTGATTAGAAAATAAATTAAACAAGATCCAATGATGAGAAGTGTTGGAAGTTCGGTTTGGGAAAATAGGAGATAAGTTCATTTTTACATCCAATTTGACATCCAATCGGTTACTTTATTTATTGTTTAGGAAACGTAATTTTGAAAAGCCTGTTTCACCATTATTGTAAGTCGTAAATCGTGACAAAACGTTTTAGAAATTATAACGCCTGTTCAGTTAAAACTGGATACTCCTGGCGACATGTATTTATTTTGTTGATGATGTCTTTGAGTTCCGTATCACACGACAATATTTCAATTACTATATAACATAGTTTTTGGGCGTCCCGGTGTTTCGCTTTCGCGGCCCTTTGCTGGGCTGTGACTAGTTTCTCCAATCCCGGGATCCCGGGGTTATGACAGTACTAATCTCGGAATTTCGGGATTGAGAAAATTACACAAAGTTGAGCGAGGTCTAAATAATTGGAAGGTAAATTACAGGGTTTTTGAAATTTATATAAAATTGTTCGAAAAATCCCAGACCACAGAAAAGACCCAGTTTGAAAAACAAACGACCCACTATCTGAGAAACAGTGTTGCGACGTCTGATAAGAGTGATAAGGATATTATACATTCACAATATTTTCTGTTAATAATGAATTAAATATTAATTTTGTATTATAATATCATTGAAGTACGACAGTTTTTATTGATTTCACAGCGCTTTTATCAGTGTATATTGGGTATCTATATAATCCCCCATGCACATAAAGAATACGATACACATACTACTGGGCCACCTAACCGTGTCGTCATAAATAATCTTCTTTGCTTTATGAAAGGAATATAATCCGCGGTTTCCGTTGCATGTACATACTTACGTTTGATATTATGATATAGGAAGGTCGAGCTCGGATGTATATGGGTTAATTGCGGGGACCCTAACAGGAATAAATTATTGTTAAAGTGTCATATTGTGTACACACACTGTTGGTGAACCAAACTTGCCGTTGTGTCGGCACTAATAATTTTATACATATTGTTACAGCAGCGTTTCCCGAGTGTGGTTCCGCGAAGAAGAATAATGTACGCACAACATTAATGTTAGAAATATTGAAAGTATGTACTGCTTTATCCAGATGTGGGAAAGATATCATGTTGACATAGGGATTGAAAAAAAATGCTTACGTGCTATTTTTTACAAAAACATTACACTCGTAGGAACATATTGTTATTGCCGGCTGCGTGGTTAAGTGTCAACGTGGTTGGCTTAGAACACGTAAGTCACGGGTTCGAATTCCAGTACAGACAGTTTGTATTGATTGATTTTTCAATCGATTTATGAATTTCTGTTCGAAGGCATGGATGTATGTGATGACTTGAATTACCCCTCCCACCCATCCTATCCTAAAAACGGGATGTAGCGAGAGCTATTAGCTTACTCCTAGTCCTATCCTAGCCTTATCATTCTTTCTCTATTTTCTAAAACAGATTGAGCAACTGGGTAACAAGTAGTCCTAGAAAGCACTACAAAGAGCGGATATGGTAAAAAGTACAATAAATAAACACAGTATGTAGTATGTTTGTGCACTTGTGTGTTGTGATTTGTGCAGTGATGATGCCAAATCAATGTTACACAAATAAAAAATGTAGCAATTTAGTGATAAACGTGTTTCAGGGGTTCCGTCTCGTAGTGTACGCTACGTGGAAGGGTTCCGCGACTAAATATAATTAAGAAATGCTGCTTTACAGAGCCAGATATTTTCCAACAGATTACAGTTATGGTCCCGCGAAGAAATCTAAATAAGTCTGAACTGTATACACTGATTGGTTGATAAATGATATGAATAGATATATTTTTTAAATCGAATACTAAATTTTAGGGGCTTTCAATCCCGGGATCCCGACCAATTTTGCGATCCTGTTATCCCGGTATTTCGGTATTCACTATATATAACACGTGAAATTGGACGATCTCTCAATCCGCAACTTATTCGAAGGAAAGACCCGAAGAAAATGCTCCCACATTTTGCAATACTTGTGCAATCTGTAAATTCCCTACTTTTTCAAGTCATCGAGCCAAAAAAAAGGGTCTTCGAGTTGAAAATTATTTTGGAATCTCTCAAATTCTCACTTTTTCCCAGTGATCAATCCCAGGAATCCAATCGACATGAGAAACTATTTTCAAATTAAAGTAATACTCATGCGAAGGAATTATTTGTTGATTAGTTTAGTATTTAATTTATATATAATACAAAGTTCTTTTTTAACTTAAATATATAATTTTAATTTCTTATCCAATGCAGCAAACGAGATATTAAAATTAAATATCGTTAAATTCTGTAAGCATATTTTGAATATACTTTTTGTTTTACTGCATATCTCTTAATACTCTTCTCGATAAATATTTAACGATGTATGAAGGTTTAGACCAGGGGTGGGGAACCTTTTCTTCTCTAAATTCCGCATCCTTTTTTCAAAATCGATATAAGACCTCAGTAAAGATTGACTAGAGAATCTTTGACCGGAAATAGGAATTTACGAATTTACATAAATTTACAGAATTGGCCAGAAGGCCGCAGGTTCCCACGCCTGGTTTAGACCTTATCAGTAATAAACGTTTTTTTTTTATTATCGGCATATTTAAAACAATTCCAAATTTTCCTATTGTCGACGGAACGTACACTTTAATAGACTTAAGAAACTGAATGAAGTTTTATAAAATATATATTTCAATATTTTGTTGTGTTGACGATCTGTATGAAATTGTTCCTTATCGTAGACGTATACTTTACCTATTTTCACTAACGTCCCTTTAGCGGTATAAAATATTTTCAACGAATAAGTACTAACTTACCGGTGTACTCCTATCGTGGAATTTGTTTCCAGACAAAGGGAAAATACGTTTGTAAGTCAGATCTTTTGTAACCCAGCGTTTATACTTTTTGCCCTTCTCGTTTACTACGTTGAAAAGTTGGTCTTTTTCACAATACAAAAGTTAAGCTACGTCTGCCCTCCATTTGAGTTTTAGCGCACCTCTTGAGTTTATGAGACTTGTTCAATAGTAGCAATGGCGTTTTACATGTTAAGGAACTTTTAAGCAGAGTATAATCGTGGAATTTAAAACATTACCGTCTCACTGAGTAAATATAATGAATATTTAGTATTTAGATCTAGACATTCTGGACAGATGTGTGGACCTACGTTATATTACTCACAAATACAAATTCATTTCTTAAATAATCCTGTCGCAGCAGGTTTATATTTTTTGTACATAGAAAATATTCCGTTGTGTGAATTTAAACTTAATGTTTTTTTTAGTGATTCATTTAATTTAATTACACTACGCATCGGTGTCTATACTCTATGCGTGCAGATTGTAATGCAATTGATAAGCATATTATATGACGTCAATGTGATATATTTATAATATGATTATGTTTATTTCCTTCCGCGATAACCCCAATGGTACTTACATCCATTTGTGCTGTGGGTTACGATATCATTGTTTTTATTAACAATCCTATATTGGTCTGGACTGCTTAACAATTTTTTTATCCGTATTTCCTTATTTAATATATGTTTTTTACCCAGAAATTTACACACTGAAAAATTCAATCATTCAGATGTACATATATGGATTATTATTTTTCGAGCGCTTTGATGCAGTGTAGATACTCGCAAAATTTTCTAAAAAAATATTGAAAACTTAAATACGTAGGCAAGTTTTCATTTTTCTGTATATTTCATTACACACTTTAAAGTCTTTTTTTGCTTCTGTTTTCCAAAATAACATTAACTATGATTCAAAGATACGCATCGGATTTCACTTTATGGTTTGGTATCAAAGATATATTTATTTTCATTAATAATTTTTGGTATTCTTAATCACGTATATGTGAATATTATTAACTTAATTGCGTAATTGTATACCTATATTTAAAAAAAACAATTTAATTTTTTTGTTTCAGGTAAGTAAGTATATAGTCAATCTGCGTTGTAGTAATGATAAAATATAAAGAAATGTTTGAAATATATAACATAAATTAACCGATCACATAAAATGTTTTTACCAAAAATCACCAACATAGTCACATAGATTATAATACTATACGTAGGGGGTAGGGAGATAAACGATGTGTTACTGATAGAAATAGTGCTCCATATACCCCATAACTCGGCAATATACTTATACTATATAGCTAAGAAGAGATCCACAATATATCATGTTATCCACTATTTATTAATTTGACTTAAGTGTATCTTATTTTGTTTGTATAAGATTGTTAATAAGTATGGAAATATTTCTAAGCCAGATTTACGACCTATAACCAATGTTCCCTCTTATTTTCGGAAGGTTATGTGCAAAAAAAAATAAAAGTCATTGGCTGTGCAACTTTGACAAAAAATAAAAAGATTTGTGCGCCAAATAACGGTATTTAGACCTACTAAACGAAAAGGTTGATTTTTAATGACAATAATTAACAACACTATTTAATGTCAATTAATTTATTCTGGTGATGGTATAGCTGATGTAACTTTTGTGCGCTCTGTTGTAATGTATGTGCGCGCGCATACGCGCACAGCTTAGAGGGAACACTGCCCATAACCTGTCGCAGTCCAGCCTATTTTAGATTAAGTTATTTTATTATTATTTTACGCTACTTATGTAGTTTATTCACCAACATAATCGATAATCAACGGCGTAAAACATTATTTCACTGTACAATTGTACATACCACACCATACAGAAACAACGTCTCAAGACAGGATAATGCCTAACGAAAGACAGCAATCTGCACTTTTTATGACCCTTCAAATAATGTAATCACCCGTACATGATTCTTTTTTACAAATTGTAATTCTATGTATTGTATTATAAATCCAGCGCTGTATAATTAATTGTATGGAAGCCACTAAAGATTACGTCGTGCACATTGCATTTTCACAGTGCAATTTTCCGAGTAGTCAGCGGTTTAAACTCGCAACTCGAATCACCAAGTTGAGGTGAAATTCTGTACCCGGTATGCCACGGTACTATATAATACGTTGTACTTTCGACTAGTGAAGTGGTATACTTACTTACTCGCTGTGGGGTTGTACTGTACTTATTGTAGGGCCACAGTGCCGTGTCACAGTTACGTGATCGCAGAAAATGCGAAAAATGTCGACATAGATTTCCACAGACGTTGATTTTAAATTTTCCTTTCATTCTTCACTTCGTGCCTCGAGTATCAATGGATTATCGGAGTCCAGCGAATTTTTAATTCTTATGTCGACGAGCCCAGATCATTCATTACCAATTAAGCATCATTTATTTTCTTTTAATAAGGTAAACTAAATCAATGTCCCACAAGAGTTATAAAATATAGTCAATATCTATTTCGCATTACGCCATGGTATCTTTACATGTTTTTTTCTCATAAAAAAAAAATATTGAGTTGATATTATAAACAGACATATCATACGTATAATTGAGTGAGGGATGATACATTGATTTATATCGGTTTTGTCTCGGTCGGCTATTTTCGGGAATGACTACAAACATTCGGGGATTGGACTCGTGGACCCATTGTTTGTTTTTTTTTATCATTTCTACTGATCTATTAATTTGCACACCCAAAATTACATAAATGATATGTTTATGGTTAAAGTGTAATTCAAAATAAATGGGTATTATTTTACTCGCATATCTTTATTTTCAACATGCAGTGAATACTTATGGATTAAAATGTATTATATAATAAATTCTATTTAAACAAAACATTTTCCTTCAAAGCTTTACTTATCGGACTGGTTATGTAATCACAACTGTAACATTTTGCTCGATTTCAACATTGAAAATTTTCTCTCGCAAATTCAATCCTTTTGGCAAGCGAATTTCGCAGATAAGAGTATTGGAACGGATATAAAATACAAATGATTATTTTATGCACTTTTCGTCCCGCTGAACTCGGGCTATTCAAATTTTTCAGTCCTTCTCAATTTTCGTTGAATATGTCCAACTATCTGTAACAGATTTTGATAGGCTATTTATTCAGTCACAAATATAATATCACTTATACTATGATTTCATTGAAAGCGTTCATGTAATATCTTGATATTAATATTATATTGATGGGATTCAGAGTTTGTCTTCTCCACATTTATAATCCTTAAGTGATGATTCTAAAATGCAATTATTGAAATTATTGGGCGTATAAGAATAATTAAGACGGAGGAGTCACTAGACATATCTGAAATATTATTTACTAAGTAATTACTGCTATTTTGACTCATTTCTACTTCACATATCGTTAAGAATATTTTCTTATTCCAAAATTTATATGTAAACGTATTTACATATAAATAAATTTCGTAGGAAATGCCGACCTCGTGAAGAAACAATAAATCAGATTTTACCTTTTTTAATAGCAAACTACTTCATTTGCATTCTGAATGAAATAGTACCTCGCAGTAAGTGGTCTTTGATAATAGTATAAAGGGTGGGTTTTTTTTATTATTACAATCGTAGTTTTCGCTAGACGCACGAAGGTAACCGCAAAATGCTAGCTGGCTTACGTTTGGCAAGATTGTCACATTCTTCTGCGACCTTTCTTTATATGTACTTACTAGGCAGGCGAAGACTGGCTTTGGTCGCACGGCCAATCTTGGGAGTCGATGGCTATTCTTCTAGTTTGTACACTGATTTTGCCCTCGAATTGTTATAATTGAGAGAAATCCATGAATATTTTTTGCTGTTCCCAGTACATGCGCTACATACAACTATTGATCGTTCCCGCCTCCGCTGCATGCTGACATTTGCGCCACGTCTTCATTATCAATCACCTCTGCAAATTGTGTTTTATTTATCTATATTTTCTAAACGTGTTTTCCTTTCCGTATTGATCACTGTATATTGAAAATATCAACTCACGATACGTTTTTTTTATATTAAATATAATAATGGTTATATAAATAACTGGAGATTCTTCATTGCATAATATAAATAAATGTTTGAGAATATGAACATAAAACATACGTTTCAGCTAGCTTCCAACACAGCCTTAATACAGTAACGACGCAAAGTTTCCGGCGTCGAAGCTTTCTCTTTTGCCTACATCGACCGCAGAAAGTTGAACCCTAAAGTTTTTCAGCCCATTTGCCTCCATCTCGATGGAAAGCGTTTCCAGATGAAGTCTGAATAGACATTCAAAAGATATAAGTTTTTTTTTGTGTATCATTGTGCTTCCGACCTTCAAAATTGAAAACACACTAACCTTAATAATAAGAATTTTATATCTCAGTTGGCATATTATCTTCTTGAACAACATTTATTCATTATTTGAACAAATAAAATACATCTACTACAAAAGTATAGGTCTATGATACTGTAAATTATTCTAGAATTCCAACATTTCTAGAAATATTGCAGACAAACACAAACTATAATAATCGTTCACACGTATGGTGCTAAATGTCAATTATTGTTGTAAAACTTTTGTGAAAACTAAACACACTTTTTTGTATAATACTAATTCTACAATTATCCAAGACCGGTTTCGTTCATTTCAAACATTTTCTATTGATAACTTGATTTGGAAATTAATTACTGCTACCGCAGTTATACCTACAAACTCACATTTGCTACTCCGAAGACAGCAACCCATTACAATTTGTTGGAGTATGGCAAAGTAAAATTCTAAAAACTAGAAAAAAATCGCGTCCCATTTCATGTCCTATTATCTGCTCTCATATGACGTTGAACTGGACAGCTAGTCTATTATCATTTTCTGTGGGTAAAAGATGTGCATATCTGGGAAGAAAATAAATGTTCACACACATATTCTTGCGGTTATGACGTGTTTCTTAATTTTGGTCGACAGCGTGGTTGTTTTTTGATATCATCTAAGAAATATAAAATATTTAAACCACTGATATATATCAGCTGTTCGGTTACGTATAAACCATTTTACGTGATAATTCGCTTTTTGGTTAGATAATAATATAATCCCCGTTTCACAGGTTTTAAGATTTGGCCCAGACGTCACACTGTTCGTGATTCTCAGTTATACCTACAAGGAAAACTTAAACCAGACTAATTATCTTGTAGATAAACGTACATACTTCTTCATTTCCTGTCGGTATTAAAATTGATTCGCTATTGAGTAGAAGAATTCATTTTCCCAACCGCAGTTTTAAACTATATTTATTTACTTCACCTATATTACAAGACTTTCTTAATCAATTTTGTCACACTTTTTGATGCTGGTTTTTATCTGCGGAGTCCTAATATCCGACCAAAAAATAATGTGTAGATAAAAATACCGTTTAAATTATTACAAGTTGTAATCAAATAATTGTTAACATTGTCGGGTTTATAAGGATTTTGTCGTTCTTTCGCTCGAGCCTAAAATGTAGATAGTCTGTAAAAGTGCTCGATACAGCAACATAGTGTTTTTGTTGAATTATTTAATTTTTAACGCTGGTATAAAAAATACTTATATATGAGTCGCCCATTTCAAAAATTAACCTTTTCTATTTTTATGGACATACCTCCAAAAGAATGTTTAGAGAACCGCTATATTGAAATAATAAGCATATTTTCTTGAATCGAATTGAAAAATATATTATCTATTTCGATTTGATTCAAGAAAATATAGTTATTTTTCAAATGTAAAGGGTTCCATACAGGTTTTTTTATAAGTATGTCCCAAAAAATGAAAATGGACAATGCTTATTTTGAAAGTGGGCGACTCATATCTACTAATCAATTGCTTTTGGCAAGTCAAAAAATCATTATATATAGCAATAATTGGCCAATCTATAGCTTTTTCAATGATTAGATTATAATCTGTCATAATAATTATCAAGGATACTTTGAGCGAAATATATTTTGGTGTGAAAGTTGTGTAATTATTTTATATAAATAATATAATTAAATATATTGTTGTTATATATAAGGTTTTACAGTGGTTATATTTAGGGACGACTGAGAGAATATTATAAAGACACCAAGAACCTTTATGTTAAGGATAATATATTTATATTAAGTAGAAGACATGATTTTAAAATGAATTGTATATATTCTACAAAGTTTTGCAGTATGCATTATCAAATTTAAATAACTTTTTTTACATCGATCTGCATCTTTGTGTTACCCTTTATATTAATAATTGTGTTAATATTCGCTTGTCAATGTGTCACCATTTTATTACTGCTAATTTTTTTATCAGTCGATAATACTTATTAACTAATCTCATTTGAAATAAAGCTTCTAGAAAATTTACGATATGTACATTGCAGCAATTGAACTTCACCCAAAAATACTAATACTATTTACCTGATAAAACGTTGCGGATATATAAAAACATTTCATTAGAAAAATGATATTATGCTGGGGAAAAATGTGTTCATTTTGTAAGTGAACCGCTAACCGGAAAATTTTAACATTTTTTTGTTATTCCATTGTGGATTGTGTTTTTAATAAAGTCCCATGTACATAGAGCGTGCCACCCCATTTTTGTTTCGTTTAATAACAATATAAATCCAATCTTGCCGTAGCTTTTAATAACTGGGCAAAAAAAAACCCCCGCCAGGAATAACCCTGAAAAGCTTAATTAGAAAAGACGCCGTACTTAGATGCTTTAACGACCGCACTTTCCGTCAAAAATTACAGGCTTTATACGTTCCGAAACAAAGGATATTTTCTGCATAATTTACTTCAGACATAATCAAAATAGACTGCTTTTAGCTGACCAAAACATTTTTTTTGACCGACAAGTTAAATAAGTTGGCGGAAATATACCAAAATTGTCTTTTAGGTTTATACATGGTCAGTAACTGAATTAAACATGGCTTGGCAATTAAGTTAATAAGGAATTCAAATGAATTTCTATTTTTACTATTTAGTTAATACTACACAATCTGGACTAACCTTACCGCACTGACAAACATATAATTAATGCCTGACCTGTTTTGTATAATATAGGCCGTCTTTGCGATTGGTTACTTGCCGTAAAATAAAGTGTCTTTTAGCATGTACATTCTATATTTGTTCTATATTTATAAAAAAAAAATATTGCCCCCTAGAGGTGAAAAAGTTCATAATTTTATTTCAATAGCTCATCCGTAATCGACAACTTTCATAAAACATATTTTTTTTCAATTTCTTTTAATCAGCGATATTTTTCGACAAGGTGGTTTAATTACATTACTAGTTATCCGGTACTGCTACGAACGGAGTGGGTCATGAAGAATGACCACATACAACTTCCCAATTCTGAGCACAGCAACCATTTGCTTATAGTTTTATATGTCTTTTTGTGTACCTTCTTATCATTTCTTGTTTATCAAAGTCAAACTGGGAACTGAACTTGGAGATAGCTGTCAGGTGGGTGAAGGCTGATTCTTTAAAATAAAATTCGACCACGCGAAGAGCATCATACGTATTATCCGCTGCCTTATTTGATGTTACATGCCACTTTAATTTTCCTAAGCAGCGAACAGATTTCCATTATCAGTTTGTTTCACTTTGGGTGCGAACTTGACTGGCTCTGACATCTAATAAGGACGTTTGATATTCCTGTGTTTCCTTCTATACTCATATATTTACACTCTTCAGATACCTAAAAACACATTTTTCACACATATCACGACGAAATTGTCAAAGATTCATTAAGTATATATTAATAAGGCATCGATAAACGGCCACTTGCTTGATGTTTATTATTTTAGAATCCTTCTCTCAACTGTGTTTTGTACTGTGATCTGGGCTTTCTTAATCCTGGGATTAATCACTGGCAAAAAGAATCGATTTGTTCTATTCTCGACACAAAGACCTTTATTTTGTTTTTAGCTCCATCTTCTGAAAAAATTGTGAATCGACAGACTACAATTGCGCACGAATGTTAGACCTTTTTTTAGCTCCTTTTGACAAATTTGCAAAATGACAAATTCTAGAATTATTCACAAGAGTGGTTAGTGAGTAAGCGTTTATTTTTCGGAAAAAAATGTTAATTAACAAATTTTACAATTATGTACAAATGTGAGAATAATTGTCATTGAGAAATGACAAAGCCTCCTATAGTGGCAAAGTCCCCTATAGCCCCCCATATGGTAATGAGCAATTGTTTTAGCTCCTTCACTTTAAAAACTTACGTCTGCCAGCGATGAAGATTTTCGCGATAGGCGATTTTGTGACGGATTGTTTTTATTATTGTAGACTGGCTGTTGCTCCCCTAACTCGGATGTGGGCCCCCCCTAAACTGATATTTTATCTGTGGCCCTCTTGGAACATGCTGTGGACCCCAATGGGGGCTCGTTGTCCCCAGTTAAGGAACAATGATTTAGGTCATGTCAACCAAAATACATATTTAAGGTGACGCAAATTATCACAAGTGTGTACAGCTTAATAATATAAAATGAAAACGTTTCTTTCTGAAATAATTACATCGAATTGAAATGTACTTCAGCTTAAAAAAAAATCCATCATTTAAATTAAACAAAAAAAAAACTCAAACTGTCACGGATTGCTCCATAAGCTCACAAGACACCCGCTTGAGTCATCCAATTTCAGTATACTCAAAATAACACTCATTCATTCTATTAAACCCATGTACATAATATTTTTAATTCATTTTTACTAATTTGAAAAATATTGTCTCCAAAGAGGTTTGCGCTTGGTGCCTCCAAATATCTTAATCCTTCACTGATTATAAAGCATCGAACACACTTTTTTCTAAAATACCACTCGGATCACTTCACTTCTCATGGGCTCATATGATGTATTTTTGATACTGCTAACAGGTTATGAATCTCCTACAGTTCTGATTAAAAAAACCGCCATATATTGTTTGTACGTGATATGCAAACATGATTTTTTATGTTACATTAAAAAATCTCGAGCAAAATAGCAATAATGAAACCACCCAGTCTTGGTGTTTGTTTTTGCATTAATAAATTAAACCGGCTATTTTTAGGTATTCTTATTACAATACGCACTGCTGGGAAATCAATATCATCTCGCCCTTGCCATATTTACTCGGCTTTATCAGACGCTAACACAATTTTACGAAAAATCTGACTTTGTTAGGAATTCTTAATAAGCAAAATTTCACTATTATAACAACACAATATATTGTTATAAACCGAATTAAACACCAAACACAACCTTAGAGCGTAAACACTTAAATCCTTCAATACTTTTTAATGATATCTTAATTAGTATCCACAGATTTTTTTCGTTGATGAAAAATTAAATCTTTTTCGAATAGGTACACCGTCTTAGCAATATATCATGTTTGATTTAAAGACTACATCGTTGTTATACTATGTTGGTACTTGTATACTATGTATAGTGTTAAAGCATTTTTTTTTTTAAAGATTTCTCGTCCATAATTCAAATGTTTCAATATTTGTGTGTGGATGTGTTTGTATCAAACGATTATGTTATATGCTTTTGTCGTAATAAATATTGGTGCAGCACGTGGCCTATTTATTATATCTCACGATGTTTTCAATGCGGATTTTAATTCTTTTCCTTGGGCTGTACATACAGGCGCTTTCACATGCGATTAGGTGCCTAAAATGATTGGGTGATTAAAACCAAAACGCTGTGTAAACGACGTGTCTAAGGTAGGCGTATGTGTGAACGGATTCTTCCAAACACGAATTTTCCGAACAAGTATACTTCGTACACCGAATCATCTGAACACAGAACCTTCCGTAAACAGAATAATCCGTACATTTAAATACAAAATTCATTAAAACATAAGTAAAATATTTAAATAAAAATGTATATGAACAGTTTATCATTTAATACGTATTTTGGCTTATTAATTTAGAAAAAATGTGCAGTATTATTGGGCCGATGTTTTGATTATATTGAAAAGAAATATCATTAATATAAGAATTAATTTACTTATACTACTTGCACTGGCGAAGTGTCAATCACCAAAAAAATATGTTGTGGTTTTTTCGAAAATACTTGTCAATATTTAACATAGATATCAACTAAATAGAAACATTTTTTTTTACCACTGTTTTAAGGAAATATATTTTTAAATGCGAAACAAATTAATAAGTACCTAATATTATCTTGCTTTACTTTTGATCTAAACGTATTTTAAAAAAATTAAACATTTCAAATTATTCTAATATAAAATAAATGTTGATAACTTAATTATTGTAACATTTTTTTAGTCTGTGGAAAAACTAAGTTACAATCTTAATCTATGTAATATATAAAAATGAATGTTTGTCTGTTCGTATTCTATGGGCTGCCAAACTGATGATCCGATTGCAATAAAACTTTGACAAACTTTTTGCTTGCACTTTCGGGAAGATTATAGGCATATTAAAATTAACTTACAGTAGGTGTAGGTCTTATATATAAAAATCAATGTTTGTATGTCTACCGTTCATGCAATTCAACTGTCAACCGTCGACTGAAGATCAAACAGCATTAAGACAATTCAAATTTGACGTTCGATTGTTCGTGTTAAAAAATGAAAAATGAAATATTTCAAATCTGTCAAATCGCGTGGTCTACATTTTGACATTCCGTTCAAATGTGTTCTGTGCAATGCGGTGTGATTGTTTTTTCGTATTTTATGCGTTGCCACACCGCTAATCCGAAAATGTTTGCTTCCACTTGCGCGAAGTTTATAGGCATATTAAAATTAACTTGTAGTAGGTCTTATATATAAAAATCAATGTTTGTATGTCTGCCATACCGTTCATGCAACTTTCGCGAAGATTATAGGCGTAGTACAATTAAATTACGGAGATGGCGCGTGTGTCGTACCATAGACAATCGGCAGCATCAAACAGACAGAAAAAGAAGACATGAACTTCAATAAACACAATAAAAACACAAACAGTCTTATTTGTTCTTCAGTTCTTTCTTTGAGTGGCATTGCAACGCTAGTATCATATAAAAATAATCTTCGTTAAAGTTACCGCCAAATCCATCGAAAATATAATTCGAATATATTTAAAAAGTCAAATATTGATTTTCATGCGAAAACTGTATTTAACGAGTGCTAGGAATCCATAGCAATACAATTATTTTATTTATTAATTCAACTCGTCAAATGCTTGGAAAATAATGTTCACCCTCCTTATTTATTTCAAATAAATCATGACGGTTATTTATGTCTTCGGATTCCGTTCTTAACTTGTGACTTTTTAGTTGTTACTTTTGTATGGCATGCGAGATCAAGTACTTAGGCTTTATGTGGAGTTTATTATCCAGATTATTTACGTAATATAAAATACTCGGCGACACGAAAAATATGAAATTCTGTGTTCTATACATTTTTATAACTTCACCATACACCAGTCGCAATTTTTTTTTGTTTTTAATCTTTCGAGGTGTAGATTTATAGATTATTTAGACCAGTAGTGGGGAACCTGCGGCCTTTTGACTCGATCGGCCAACTCTGCTAATTTTTTAAAATTCGTAAATTCCCGAGATTTTGGATTCGAAAATTCTTGGAAGACCTAAAAAAAGATACCACGCTGGTGGGAAATCCGCAAATTTCTGGGCAAATTGGCATGAAATTATTTCCGGCCAAAGATTCCCTAGTCAATTCCTTGTCAATGTTTACTGCGGCTTTATGTTGAATCAGATAAATGAATAAAGAAAAGATTCCTCACCCCTGATTTAGACCAATTTAGTTAATAACCAAATTTTCGTGCGATTGGTTTGTTTCAGTTAACAATTCACAAACCAGATTTTTGTTAAAATCACAGATAGTCAAGAACATTATAATTAATAATATGACGTACACTCATATTACGCATTTAGAAGTTTTTCTATAACTACCTGGATTCATTATCGTTTATGTATATTTGGGATCATCCTGTAATAGCGTTTAATAGATTTAAATTAAAAATAATTTAATTTAAATGGTAGGCCATTCGATTGTACACCCAAAAAATGAACAACACAGTAAATAGCATAAAAAATAAAATTCTTTCTTGGAAATTGCGCGTCTGGATTACAACTAATCCTCGTTTAAATTACCATGAGGTTGGAGCGCTAATCACTAAAAAATGTGTATATTTTTATAGGGAAGAAAAAATATAAAAATAAATGCTGGTCTGAGATTTTTTCTATCAAACCATATTTTTCGATGATTTATCCCGAAAACCCTGATTTTTAAATTAATCATAAATGTTTTCAATCAATAGTGTTACATAATATTTCAATATCTCGCCTGAATAAACCTCTCCAATCAAACTCCATTGTGAATTGGATAAATAATTGATTTCAAAACCACTTCCGTTGAGTGCACTGTTATTTCAAGTCCTATGGATATAATATCCTTTATTTTACACGGTACCGTCAACCAAAGATGGTCCCATTTGAAAAGGATTTGTTTTGATTAGGCTTTGATTAGGGAAGTTGATTTTCGAATTCGTAAATTATAGACAATACAAATTACCTACGTAAATTTGTTACAATCATACGCTGCCAGATAAATGTTTGAAAATCCCTTATGATATCCATTTAGAAGGCTTATATTGTATAATGGTTGATAGTGTTGGTATAGAGGCAATAAACGATTCATTGCCATACGCTATTAAAAATACGACATTTTAAATATTTATTTAATGTTGCTATCTAAATGAAAGAATGCCTTGCGTATGTTAATTATCTCTTTGAAACTATTAATATATACAAGCTGTAGACACAGGGAGTTTATTGACATTCTAAAATAACAATAAACACGCTTTTTGATCGAAGCGTTGTGTTTTAGCGGGAAAACTTTTTTACATTTTCAAAACGATTTAGCTGGTTTTGTTGGTAGACAAACCTTCAATGTATACACTTAACATGTGGAAGACAAGCGTATGTCTAAATCATGGAACATCAAACTACGGCTCTCGAGATAAAAGCCGTCTTTCGTTCCTGTAGTTAATAAATTAGTAATAACTAAAGATTTCGACTGTGCACGGATGAACGCCTGAAAAAGCCGAAAGGCGAAACCCGGGTCGTTAGTGAAAAAATCTGTGAGAATGTACATAGTTTGAACGATTCAAAATTAGTAATAATTAAGTAATAAGAATTGAATTCTTTTACATTTCACTTAATGTGATCGGCAGGGTGTCATCATTTGTTTGTTCGATGAAATAGCGATAACTTTCTTTGATAACACATTTGACGATATATTAACATGGAAAAAAAAATGTTTTAATATTCTTAGATAAGAATGCCTTCTACATATGTAGATATGCTCAAGATTGTTTCATGGCCCGCAGAACTTAAAACATTCACTTTTTTGGCACCTGAGAAAAACTGTTTGCCATCCTCTGGCCAACAAGATATGTACACTATACTTTTACGCTTACACGCTTCCGAGATGGACACGTGGGCATAGTGAACAGATTGCGCGGTCCGCTTAACCTTATACCGGCTTTGGGCCCGGGTTGATGTAACAATTCTAAAGGAGCCTCCTGTTTCCTTCATTTAATAAGCCTACCTCTTCGAGAGACCGTTTTCCTCGAGTAGATTCACCAGGCTGCGTACTCTTTTCCAATTATCCTGTGTAAATTTGTTTCTTTACTTTGCCAAACGGAATCTGCTCATTCATGTCCGAAGTCATAGAGTCCAAAATATAGATTGAAATCCAGCGTCTGGATTTCATACGTTGCATTATAGTATTAAATTTAATAATCCATAGGTCATCAATTGTCGGTCAGGTCGCTCGAGAATAACTTAATAATTTGTTTTGTGGAGCGTAAAGCTAGCCTAGAATATCTGAATAGATTTGTTGAGGTTAGTTGAGCAATTTTCAACGACTGTCGAAGCGAGTAATGAAGTGTCCCTTTCGAAACTTTCATCGTATATAAGCGTAATCGCTCTAAACCCGTGAGGGCATTAGACGCAGGGCTACCTGCGTCTCACGAGTATCCATTTCATTCCGCCCGTGTAAAACCTCGATATAAAAGACACAACTTTCGGTAAATTGTAAATAATGATTAAAAAACAAGATGCGAAGGTCATGTTTAAATCCAAGAGTCACCGATCGTAATCTATATTCTTCGTGTGATATCTGCAGCAATATTCACGTGTGCCGGCTAATGGCACAATAAACGTATTCTGAATACCTAATTTATTATATAACGTACTTTCAGCGTTATCGGAAACTCTCACCTCGTTAGTCCGTCATATCGAGGTTTTACTGCGTATAAAACTGTTACGTCAAAGATTTCTTACAAATGGTGTAAAACGGTTTTATAACAACAAAATCTTATCAATTCTCGGAATTATGTGTAGAAAATAAATGTAGGGCACACGTATGTTGACGATTTCAAAAACGTTATTTTAAAGTCATTAAATTGTACATTAATACTTGCCGTTTTTCTTAAACTTCCAGTTTATTATGTTAATTTATAAGATCTTGTATTTTTTTACTCACGTCATACTTATCTCCCATTGCTGTTATCGGCACTGTTCAGCCACTTTTTTATTAAATCAATAATAATTATTAAATTTGAATCGTTCAAACTATGTACATTCTCACAGATTTTGTCATTAACGACCCGGGTTTCGCCTTTCGGCATCTTCAGGCGTTCAAGTGCACGGATGAACTTGAACTGACGCTTAGTAAATGAATGTTTCGTGTTTATATAAGAAATAAATGTATCTTTGAGTTTAGAGCCATTGCTGACGAAAAGGATAAGCTTATGAGAATGCCCACAGATTTGAGTAGTAAGTAGTTTCAAGAATTATATTTATTTGTTTGTAATGTACCACACCCACCAACTTCTTTTTGTAAATAATATATTTATATTATTCTTTCTTCGCTTTGTTAAGTATTAAAATATTCTAAAAAAAAGTCAAGATACAAGAAACTCTCGTATGGGCACGGCCACTCTTGACTAGGTACTAGAAAAATGAATCTAATTTTATCTCCGATAAAACTATTTGCTTCAGTAAGAAAACACGTATATGGCATAATACGTTCCACATCATTTATGTGTGCACACACTTAAACAGCTGGCAATTAATCTAAATACCAAATTTCATTCAATATTTTTATGGATGGGCATCAAAGATTATGGCGTGTAACTAATCCAGGTCCCGCCCTGATGGTAAGGATCACGAATTGTGTAATCCGGCCCATGCGAGGATTATACGGGTCGACTTTTGCTAATTAATTCCGCAAAATTCAACAACTTTTCGCGTAAATCGACGGCTATATATCCCAAACGATTTATAAAGTCGCCCGATGGAATAATATTAATAACTTAAGTTAGGAAGTAAGTATACTTATTGATCAAAATTTCTCATTCGGAAAGTTTACGATTCGCAAATACAATCGAGTAAGTTTCTCTTTTTTTATGGAAAGTTATAAATCTCCTACCCAAGTAAATACATACTTAATGTTTATTTATCTTGTCAAAAAAATGCTTTTCAGTTTGAATGTATTTTTATTACTCTCAATACAGAAACGTTAAAGGTGAACAATATGTATATAAAATAAAATTTATCCAAAACAGGTTATTCGTCATGTGTATCACGATGTTATATAAATATCTCCTGACTATCAATTGGAATCCAGGTATCCCGGCTATTATCGTATCATTATACGAAAAACAAAAAATAAAAATTCCCCCCTACCGTAGCGAGATTGATTAACCAACCACTAGTCCCGTCCTAGCCCTATCCTCACTAAACAAATCCTTTTCTCTCTTTGAAAAAAAAAATAGTTTGAAAAAATGAGTAACAAGCAGTTATCGTAGAATCACTTCCAGTAGAAGGACATATGCTCTACATTAGTAACGGACATGGATGTAAAAAAATGAATTTTAAGAGAAAAGTATTGTTGATATCGTTAGTATCTCGTGACATTTTTGAAATATCACGTTTTCATTTCTAACCCAGCGAACGCGATACGGTGTCGGTGATACCAATTGGATATCCAATTTTAATATCATTTTGTTCGTAATATGACTCGATTTTGTCTCCGCATCGTTGATAGCATCTCAGATATATACGTTCATACATACCAAAAGCTTCTTCGTCGATAAAGCACGATAGCGCTCTGTAACCAGTAATACAAACCCTCTATGATAGGGATGGCAAATAAGTGGCACGCAGGGCAACGAAAATAATCAAACTCATCTCCGCATTCAATTAAATTTCTGAAAAGGGCGATTTGGAATGTCATCGATTATCACAGAACGAAGATCTAGAACACGCAGTATAACAAGCTTGCTCGTATTAAATACATTTGAAATATTACAAACATTGAAAATCATTCTAGCTCTAGGTACATACTTTTTCTACTATTAAAAAATACTAATCTCGTAGTTAGCAATTTTCTCGTCCACCTTCTCTTGCGGTGGATTTTTTTCCTTAAAATTTGTTGTAAATCTTGTGCATTCGAAGACGCTTAACAGTGGGATAAGTCGAAAATACTAGTTTCGAGATAATTGAACTTTAAGGTTTGGGTTGTACTTTTTAAATAGTGAATTATTTTTTTATTTAGTTTCCTTAACGGTTAATAGGGTAAAATATCAAGGTATTTCAGTTCTACAGTTTTTAAAAAGTTAAAGGTTGATAGCTATTTCGGCTTACGCCATCGTCGTTAGTTCTGACGATGGCGTAAGCCGAAATAGCTATCAACCTTTAACTTTTTAAAAACTGTAGAACTGAAATACCTTGATATTTTACCCTATTAAAATGGAGTTCTACCAAGTAAATGCCAAATCAATAAATCCTTAACGGTTCATAGTAAAAGATAATAGTAGGTTTTTTTGTATACTATTTATTATCTGTAGTTATTTAACTAATTTCGCTGATGCTTTGAAGATACAGGGCAATATCAATAATTGTAAATGTATTTTCTTTTCTTTTAAATGGAGCATTTTAAATTAAAATATTTCAGCAATCGATTGGCATACTTGTCATAAAATCGACTTTTTTCACTTTATCTCTTTGTGGTAGCGATATAATTTATACAAGATGATTCTTCATTACCTATTTCACTGCAATCAACTACCTACGTCCCAACTTAAAAACTTTTGCAAATACATAATATGTATAAGGCAAAAATTAAAATGTGTATTTTCCCCTTTTTTTTATCTATTTTCTTAATTTTAATATTTTGTTTACGATATTAAAATAAATAAAGCAATCTGTTTTAATATTTTGTTTTATGTAAATTGAGTTAATTGTATTTTATGTACTTAGGAGTCGATACGAGAAAAGAGTCCAACTTAATATTACCATATTTTAAGTTAGTTGATCAAATTCTATTTGCTATCCCTGCTCTACAATATGACAATGATGAAATAATAACGAAACCAAGCGAAGCATGCTCCATGCATTCTTTCGTAATCCCAAATTTATGTGACGTCTCGGTTCAACTTATTTCAAGTGCTTTCGTGGTATTACTAGCTTATAAAACTCTTCGCTTCTCAAGTCCTCACTCTCATGCTAAACACTTTTTTATTACATTCCATCTGAGCTACATCCTAACGTTTGTTTATGACGTATTATAACTACAATACTATAATGATTTACTACATTTTTAGTGTTTTATTCGTCAGAATCTAGAAATGTTATTTGACAACGTTCAGTTCATATTTAATGACAAAGATATCTTGATTTGTCTCGAATTTTATTCATTAACAATCATTCCCATAATTCTTGTACTTGAAATTTTAACAATTTTGTTGCTACTCTTGCATTAATGGAATGTGATACCTATGTCACAAAATGCGGGGGAACACTGTAGATTGGAGTTTATGCAAAAGGCAATAGTTTTGAAAACATTTCAAACTTCTACCACGAATAGCCAATACTTGAAAATGAGAATCTTATAATGTTTGTAACCAGTCGTATTTCAAAAGATTATTAGTAACAAAATGTGACATGAACTAAATTTGAATCATTCAAATTATGTACACTCCCACAGATTTTGTCACTAACGACCCGGGTTTCGCCTTTCGGCATCTTCAGGCGTTCAAGCGCACGGATGAACTTGAACTGACCAAGCACCTTCAGTCGAAATCTTAAATTATATCAGTGCAAGTTCATCCGTGCGCTTGAACGCCTGAAGATGCCGAAAGGCGAAACCCGGGTCGTTAGTGACAAAATCTGTGGGAGTGTACATAATTTGAATGATTCAAATTTAAATTATATTAATATTGAAATTCCACCAAGCACTTTCAGTCGAAATCTTAAATTATGTCAGTTCAAGTTCATCCGTGCGCTTGAACGCCTGAAGATGCCGAAAGGCGAAACCCGGGTCGTTAGTGACAAAATCTGTGGGAGTGTACATAATTTGAATGATTCAAATTTAAATTATATTAATATTGAAATTCCACCAAGCACTTTCAGTCGAAATCTTAAATTATGTCAGTTCAAGTTCATCCGTGCGCTTGAACGCCTGAAGATGCCGAAAGGCGAAACCCGGGTCGTTAGTGACAAAATCTGTGGGAGTGTACATAATTTGAATGATTCAAATTTAAATTATATTAATATTGAAATTCCACCAAGCACCTTCAGTCGAAATCTTAAATTATGTCAGTTCAAGTTCATCCGTGCGCTTGAACGCCTGAAGATGCCGAAAGGCGAAACCCGGGTCGTTAGTGACAAAATCTGTGGGAGTGTACATAATTTGAATGATTCAAATTTAATATTGAAATTCCACCAAGCACCTTCAGTCGAAATCTTAAATTATGACATGAACTAGATAGAATGAAACCATAAAAATATTGACCGGGCTAGGAACGCTTTCATATGCATAATTTATGAAAATGAATTTTCTTTTCTGATTTATCCACCTGGAACTGATAGACTACTTGTAAAATCTTGTTGCCAACCACGGAAGTGGCCGAGTCTTTCTTTCCATGAACCTCTTGTTCACTAATCAGAGGGCCCAGGTCGAATAGCTCGAGAGTTCATATTATACCCTTCTTTCTTTCCTTTACTGCTTGTGTCACAGTAACAAAACTATCGCAATAACAATGTTACTTATTTAAATAATCAGTAAATGAAAAAATAAAATAAAAAAATGTGTCGATCTTGTGTATTATTAAAGAATTATTTTATCACTGATAATAAGCATATATATTTTAATAATAAAAAAGTTATTTCAACTACTGTCACAGTAATTTAATTGCGTCTCTGTGACGTATGACGAACCCTCAAGGAAGGATATCACTTGCATATAAACCGCACGCTTACGATAATATTATTACGTGCGGGTACACACAGGAAAATTTGCATTTTGCTAGAAATATTATTAGTTTATTTTAACACAAAGTGGGGCAAGGTTTCAACTAGACGAGAAGTCTGCTATCGCGGAGACGATGCGATGTGACATAATGCTTTATTATGCATTCGAATTACTCTTGTGGACGTGTAGCTCATATCAAGAGCTTCCACCGTTTTATTTCTGACTATTTAAACTCAAGTTTATAGAAATATATCTTAAACACAAGTAAGAAAACAATCGAAATACAGTACAAACACATTTCTAAATAAAAATAAAACGCATTTTTTTCAGTAAAAATCAAAACCAGTTACACTCGTCCCAAGAATTTATTCGGATGAATGAATACACAACCGATGAAAGTTCGTAATGAACCAAACTGGTCCTTATATTTAAATAACAAATGATTTATTAATATGTCTAATGATTTTTCACCAATAATAATAAATTAATAGTGAACATCTTAAAAATGAATATTTCGAATGTTAGATATCATAATTTTTTCTTACTGTCTTTGTCTATCTACTACTATCCGATTGTAGCTATAACCAAACATACTAGCAAGATAAGAACGTCTAAATAAATCATTGTACATACCTCTGATTCTTTTGAACCTATGATCCCTGACTGTATTGTTCATTGTTTTCTCGCGTGAAAGCAAATGTGCTTAATTATGCAACGGAGATGAATATTTATCAATCTGAATAATTTATAAATTTGCACAGAAGCTTTCAAACCTCTCTCTAATTGTCAAAAGAATATTAAGTGAGTAAATCCACGAATATCAAAATTGCTTTGAAACTATAACGTAAATAGATATGGAATTCTTGTAGTTTTTAATATATATTTGTACATATTAGCAAAATAAAGACATAATTTTAATACTAGCATATAAGTTTATTAAACATTTGAGATACCCGATTCGAAATTATAACACGCATTTACTTCAATTTCGTTTATATTAATATTTACGATTGAGATTGATTGTGGTAGGTCACCAGAGCCGCCACGCCACGCCTTACGTATCCATAAATAATTTGTGCATTATGCAGTTATCGATTGTTTTACCTCATTTTTGTACCTACGCTAATGTTCCTCTACTTGCGAAACAGGGTGTAGTCAGTAAAGTTGTAACGGTAATTTACGAATTATGACCAGCGAATAATTTTGATCTATTTGTCCTTCAAACAATTGTTACAACTCGTTGCATTTAACATATTTAACGTCTACTCTCCGCAAATTTAATGCTCAGAAAATGTTGCTAAAAATTCACAAATCCTTACTTCCTTTTATATTTAAGATTTAATATTCCTCCCATCGAATTGATTTTCATAAAACTTTTTCCGAACCCCGAGAAGCTTATCTTTTTTAACGTCTGATTTGAATACTTATTGGAGAAAACGTTTCCATAGATTGACACTCCGCCCTATTGTGCAATGGTTCTTGCTTTATGTTGGCAAATCTTTTGACGTTTTTAGTTCAGACATTTTTTATATTCCGTTTGACTTTGCCAGTCTTAATAATAATTATTACTTACTGCCATTCAGAAATTAATGAAATTAAAAAAAATGTATAAATATCTCATATCTTTCTACTTAAATATAATACGTTTAAGATTTAAATAGAGTATGTATTGATTTAATACATAACTTCAATCAACACAACTGACATTTTGTTTGTATAAAGGCTTTATATTTAGAAATATTAAACAAATAATTCTTATTAAATTCTATTTTTTCTAGTAGTTTTATTTAATAGGTACATATTCAAAAAGAATTGTTTTTTTTTCATTTTTTATAATAGTAAAATAATGTTAGAGAAAGTCACTCTTCACTGAATTCATATTGGACGTGATTTTTATATGTATACATACATTCATATAATATAAGTAAAATGCACGTAAAAATACTGCGACTTACTTTAGCTTTATTAAATTCTATTTTTTTTTATCGACATACCGATTTCAACGTATAACGCCAAACTTCGATACCTCGTACATTCAATTTCTACCGCCGATACCATTCATCGTAAAATACGGAATTTCTAAACATAATCAAAAGTGGTTTTGGCGAATTCAAAAGAAGTACCTTTTGACCTTTGACCATCGCCCGCTTTCGCAACCAATAGAACGGAAAAAAAAATGACGTAACATTACACTATACATAAATCGAGATATATATGACAGCGTCAAATCTCTGCCCAAGAAGACGAAATTGGATTGGTATCATTAAAGTAGCTGACAGTTATAAGTCAATTTGTGATCCGCTATTATACCTCTTTTATCTACTCGATGACAGTTATAAGATTGTTAAATGAAATCAAAGTGATACCCCATTTTCTATGTATATACACTCAACTCTTTTACAAGGTAGATACGTTCCACAAAAAACCGTGTTAAAAAATAAAAAGAATTCATACACAAATTAAAGGTTGGTTCCCTAAATATAAAAAAACTTTTAAAAAAAACAACATCACTAAAGAAAATCGTGTAAAAAAGGTTATAATAAGTAAATTACACAAAATATCATTCATAACATGTATTTTAATTAAGAAGAAATACTACTTATCTTCGCTACTTAATTATATACGGGGACTTTTATAAGGGACTGGACATAAATTGCTTTCATCGCTAGAAATTGTTGAAAATTAATGAAGCCTTTTTGTTATAATTGTGTTGATTTTTTTGTTATGAGAAAATCCGTTATCTGCTTCTGTATTTATTGTTCACGTGTTGGAACAAATAATTCGAGTAAAAATATAGTATTTATTCGTTTTAAAGGTACGTGTTATTCCAAAATTCTGTATGAAAAAACGGACTTTAATGTACATATTTATCAGTCTATGACATTAACATTTTTTGGGACACACAATTAATTGTAACTGTTGTCAATTATTATGCCGAGGTTTTCGTTCTATATTTAATTAATGCTATTCCATTACATTGTACCTTTATGACTATGCTTAAAATAATTGATCTCTCGGTGAGTTTATAATTACGTTACATGATCAACGTCACTCGATCGATCAATCGATCATAGTGACATTTATTTTACATTCATTGCGGATTTGGTAACCGGTACAAGAGTCGATTTGATCAATGACAATATTTAATGTCGACAAAATAATAACCAGTCCGTTTTTATACAATATTTGTTAGTTTCTGAAATTTCCGATTAAAAATTCACAGCATAATCTTTCTTCTGGAAATCGCTCATGTTCACACAGCGGCAGTTACATTGACCGTGAAATAGATGCCACTGGTTTCCAATTCATGACCTATTCGCCTGTCTACCTGGCAGTTTTCACCTCTTCCATAATCGAAAATGCCGACATCGATGATCTCACAGCGAGTATTGAGCAGGGCTGTGGAATCAGGTGTTTTTTCCGGAGGTGGAGTCGGAAAAAACGGCAAAAAATAATTTTATGATATTAACACGATTAGTCTATACATCATGTTGATTGGTGAAATATACTAGAATTATTCTAGTTAAACGGAAATATTTAAAAAAAAAAACAATTTTTGTAGTCAGAGTCGTTTTTCTGACACGACTCCACAAGCCTTGGTATTTGGGAGAATTTAAAAAAAAAAAATGAATCATTGAATGAAAAATAATATTAGTCTTTTTTAATCATTGTTCCGAAAATAGCATCCAGCTTCAATATTTTATTTTTCCATGCATAATCTTTCTTTTTCTGACCACATGTTTCTAATGAATCATTTCAACCGAAGTTGTTTCAACGAGAACTTATTGTAATCAGGAATGGGTGATGAAATTGCATTTGATCATGTTATTCCTTTCTCGGTCTCTCTCTATCCGACCCTACAGTCGAATGGTCAACTTCGTTAGATACGATCACGGTGCTTACGGGTTCGATTCCCAATAAGAACCGTTTTATTAATGGGTTTTTCAACCGATTTATTGATTTTTGTTCGAAAGAATAGATGTCAACATTGTCAACTATCTCTAAAACTCACACCCACCCATAAGATGCTTAAATGGAGCGATTGACTTACCACTAGTCCTCCCATAGCCAATCCTTACTCTTTTCAAAAAATGAGAGGTTGCGCAACTGAGTAACAAGCAGTTCTCGTAGAAAAACTTATGTTAAAATAAGTTCCAGTATAAGTCCAAATGCTCAATATTAAGAGTGAACATGGTTAACACTTCCCTTACGGTGCTAAAAAAATACTTCCTATATGTTGCTGGCCCTTAAAGAACCAAAACAAAAAAACATGTTTTAACACTTACAGCACTTTGATGGGCGGTAAAAACCCAACACGTATATTTTTTGAAAACATGTTTTTCATTTGGTTCCCAACATATCGGAAGTATTTTTAGCACCGTAGGGGAAGTGTTAAAAAAGCTTCCCATGTGTACCGTTTCAATAATCTGTTGAGATGATGGAGAGGAATGAAAACATTACAGACATCTATGCTTTTGAATACTAATTCATAAATCGATTTTAAAAACAATTGAAAAGGCTTAGAGATTCAAACACTTGACCGGACAACGGAGTACGGTGAGAGCCCAAAGTGTTCACTCGACAACAGGACCGAATTCATACTCTATAATGAGTTCTCCAAGGCTATGAATTTTTCAGTCTGCCCTAGTTATTATGTTAAATTATTTAGATATGCGGTTGGAATATATTTAATACACGTTTTGAATTAATCAAGCATTACGCCGTTTTGTATACATATTAAGTATACACTCAACTCTTTTTTTACACTGTAAGTACGTTCCACAAAAAACCTTGTAAAAAGTGATAGAAGTGATGGAACAATTAAAGTTGGTTCCCTGAATATAAAAAACCGGATTATTTAAAAAAAGAACATTATTGTTGTATATAAAATCGTTTTTAAAAATTGTAATAATGATGACCCTACGATTCATCTCTACTTCATTATATACGGGGACTTTTATGAGCGACTGGACATAAATCGCCTACATCGCTATAAATGTATGACACATCTAATAAAGCCTTTTTTTGTTATAACTGTGTTTTAAATGTTGATTTTTTTTTTGTTATTTGGGAAATTCGTTATCCGCTTGTGTTTTTGTGTCTGGGAATCGTGTTCGAACAAATGTTACGTGTATTTTTTTTCTTCTTAGTGAACTGCCGTGTTATTTCAAAATCATGTATAAAACGAGAATGTATCACATTAACACTTTGAGGTTCCCACTGTCAATTAGTGATGGAACGGCATTAAATATTTTCAAAAATAAACACTTTGTAGTAATTGCATATTTATTTATTAAGAATAGGACCGGTTTCGCTATTCACAAAAATTTTAAAGTGATAAAAATATAAATTAATACAGGGTTATTTATACAAAATCAAGAGAGAAATAAAAGTGTATCAAAGAATTGAAATTAGAAATTAAATTAAAATCAATTACTTAAGAAAGGTAGCTAACAATAAATTCAATGGCGTATCTAGAATAATCATTATCAAAATAAAATTAGCAATTTGAATTGAATATAATTTATAGTATTAAAAATAATGTGTACAAGAGCAACATAAACGATTCTAAACCGCTCTCGTGTTAACTGGGATTGAATACTTTTTCCAGTCCAACGATCAAGAGGTATCTGAAATGAATTTATTGTAACCCATTTCTATTCTTACACGCAAAAGAATAGTAATCAATAATAAATAAACTTCGGTTAATGAAATGGATATAACATAGGCGAAGAAGAAAAATTTATATATAGTAAATGTATATATATATACAACACACCCTACAATAATAATTATATACTGCTTAAATTAGTCACTCGATATCTTACATGTATAGAGTGAAATAATTATCCAAATAATAATTTCCCCTACGAATTGTAATTATTAGCATTCTACGAATTTATTGTAACATAACCTGCATAGACTATGTATAAGGTGTTTTATTATCCCTTCTGAACAATGTACTTAATTGCCTTTTTCTGTTTTGTTCTCAGGAGGATCCGATAGTAACAAGGGGAAGAGCAAAAAATGGCGGAAGATATTACAGTTCCCTCACATATCACAGTGCATAGATCTCAAAAACAAAATAGGTGAGTTGACTTATGAATATATTTCAATAAAATTTCAATATTTTTCTCTAAGGTTTTATTGTATGGATTATTTATTATTTTATTTATGTTTTAAAATACTTACTCCAAAGTAAAAACGTGTTTATAATACAATTTTACGATTTTATAACGCAGCATTTTTTTCAATATAGGAAAGTCTTAATTACGTGCGTGTTTTAATGTGTACTCGTCTAAAAAAGTCAACTAGTGTAGTCGCTCACAAAACCTAGTAATAAATGCATGTTTAGTAACACTTTCAATTGGTAAGTGAAAATTAGGGCTTGTCGGTTTTCAAAAACCGTGTTTGAAAACCTGGGATATTCTAAAACCAAGTTTTACAACTTGGTAACTCGTTTTCAATTTCTATTTTATCACAAATGTTAATATTTTGACAATAAAAGGTATATCAAATGAACTTACCTGTTTTATAGTTGGTATAATATTATATGTAGGCTAATTTTGAAAATAATTTAGTTGTGCATTTTGACTCGGATATATACTTTCAAGCACGGGTGCAAGTATAACACGCAATATAATTTTAATGTTTTACTATATAATAAATAAACGAATTCAAAAAAACTATACTTTTTTTCGCTATTTTTATTGATATTCTTGATTTAACTTCGAAGACCGGTTAAAGCCGAGTTTTATGAAATATTGGAAATCGAAAACAGGTTTTTTTCATAAGTCGGTTTTTTTACAAGCACTATTGAAAATGTTATTTCTAGATAATGTAACATATGTTCAAATAATCACTTATTATTGTCGGTCCTAAATTTGTTGCTTCCGTGTAAAAATGTTAATTGTGTCTCAAATCAAACTTCATATTTGAAAAAATAGTACTAAAAGGTCTGTGAAAAACCAATCTCATCGCGATAACAGTGTGAATTACCAATTACCGCCACAAGTCAAATTCACAGCCTCGCTCAAATTAAACACAACTCAAGATGGTTGGATGGATGGAACATGGAACGTAACACTTTCCATAAGCTGGGAAGCTGCGAGTAATGCAAGTTTAGTGTGTACGTGATGCGAGAATGGGATTTACGAGCTCGTAAAAAACTTTTTATTGCAAAATCAATGCGAATTCGCTTTCATCGCTGGACTGGCCTGGAATATTATTCCCAGCAGGAGTACCTATCCCAGCTTGAGTTTTGTTTTCATTCAATCGTTTTCATTGTTTTATTGATTGCCAACTTCTGACGGCGGTTCCGTTTACTCATTCAAACAGCAGTGGCTCACGTAATGACTGCTTTTTGCGAGAAAGCATTGTCAATTAATACAATCATTAGGTGCCACTTGTTGATCGGTCGTTCATTTTACACCTACTGTGGTGTTGCCCGACAAAGATATTTCGTTTGTGAATGCGAGAATAACGAAACCATATAAATTAACACTATTTTCATTTTGTTCCTTGAAAAGACAACATTATGTTCATAACTATTGTCGAGACTTTTCGAACCATCCTAAAATTAATTCCGGCTGATTCACACTTGTATGCAGCAGTCAGGGTATCAAAATAAACGTTAAAAACAACTTACCGGTTTTCAGCTATTTTTCAAAAAAAAAAATCGATTTAAATATGAACTAATAAGTAGATACATTAGTAAAATACATTAACTTTTTTTGTGTCCGCTCCTAATATGGAGCGTATGAACTGCTTATACAGTTTACCTAAAAAATATATCTACGAGAACTGCTTGATATTTCATAGATTCTTTTAAACATCTCTTGTTTAACAAGAGAGTAGGGATAGAAGGGATGGATTAATGATTAACAAATCGCTTTCTCTACGCTCCGTTATTTTAAAATTGGAAGGGTAAGAGGGATTTTTTTAGACATGACTTAAATCCATGCCTTCGAATAAAGAAATGCTGTTCTTACTGGGATTTGAATCCGTGATACGGGAACCAATGACGTTGACCATTGCGCCACGGACCCGACATGTAAATAGTTGTATAAAAACCCACTGTTTTTTAAGGTGGAAAGAGAATTTTCAATAAACCCTGGTTAACCGTGCAAAATAAATCTCTTTTCGGTTTTTTTTTATGAATATACCGGTTAACCAGTTTCGGTTTGCAGCTGCAGATAATAAGTTCTGACATACCTTAATTCTTCTCGATTCGATGTAATAGGCACTGAATCGTTGCGAACTCAATAACATATAAAGATAAAGTCAAAGTATTTGGTCTTTTACTGACACTTCACCGTATGTCGACGTTCGAAAACAGATGCTTGCAGCAAATATTAGGGGACTGTCGTTTGGTGATGTCATACATACATGTATATTATACATACATGATTCTTATAACTTTCAAAACAAAAAAGCTGCTTTAATACTCAGCTTTTGACGAAGTGAAGAGGATGCCAAACCGGAGTTTCGTTTTAGTTTTATTTCCGGATGGATTTTGTCGTCCTGGAAGATGGCTCGTTAACATCCATAGAGTGTTCTCGACGGAAGTTAGGGAAGTTAGCATTAGGGTTGTCAAAAAACAGCCGAATCCGGTATTGAAAATAAAGTAAAAGCGAATTTGATTGATTATTTAATAATCATAAAAACTTTATAAGAACAGTGTTTATGAGCTGTCATACATCCATTTACTTTTCTAGATGTCCTTGATAGCACGAGCTTATATTGTCCTTGGGGACATGTGTTTTGCAAAAAAAAATACTTATCATTTCAAGGCGGGCGACTAATTGCCGATTTTGTCTTAATTTTTGTTATATTTCAATTGTTTATATTTTTTTTTATGTAGAAACAATATTGATATATTCGTCCAATAAAACAATCCCTAATTGACTTGACTTGTAAAGAAGTGAAGGATTCTTCTGACAGGAAAAGTTCGATGGCCATGTATATACTCGGGAAGCGGGCATTGCCAAGAACAAGCACACACATTAGAAACTGACAATTACTATTTCATTATATAAACACTCTACTCGTCAAATCTGTTTACTAACAATTATTTATTTAATTTCATAATTAATATTTGTTTGCTTCTTCCAATTCCAAAGTATCCATCTCTATCAAGTATGCAAATACCAATTAAATCAATAGTAAAATATTTATTCACATATTCGTAGATATATAATGTTATCTTTATGTCGTGGGTCAAAGATTATAATTACATTTAGTATCGCTATGTTTTGTAAGTAAATATTTACATTTAAAAACTAAACACAGTTTTACGAAAGAAACAATTTCCATGTGATAATATAAATATTCATAAATGTCACTCACTATAGCTAAGTTTCTGTTTGTTTGTTTTTTTCATTTCGGTCATATTGTGGGTAGGGCAATAAATATATGCTCTTTTGGTAAAATATAAGGGTTTTTTTTAGAGTAATATTTTTCTTGGTAGCACTTCTTGTTTATTCTTTTACATCCGCAACGAATGTTTGTCGTTGCGAGAGAGTTCAGATGTATACGAATGACTAAATACATCCATCTACTACAGCTTGCTTTTCATATACTCTTTTATATCATTCACAAAAAAATATTTATTATTTTCGTGTTTATATATCGACAGATTGACTACCCGGCATCGCCCGGAAGTTAGATTCTGATTTTATCTTCTTCGATTCATAACTCGGAAAGGGAATAATTTGAGGCACATCTTGCGTGGTTCTAGTGTTTGTTTATGGTATGAATAATGAAAATATTAAACATACACTCGTTTTGATTATAAATTGAGCTCATCAAATATACTTCTTGCTTTCTCCAATTTCATAGTCCAAGCGATGAATTCTTAGCTTCAGGTATGAAATTTTCTAAATCGTAGCTTCAGCTTACACCAGGACAATATGCACTCTCCTACATATCTGGTTGTGTCGTGAGTCATGACAGTCGTTTCCTTTCCATATCCCATCTATATATTCACCTCACGAGACGTACATTTCTTTCTTACACTCATATACATATTATTTTTGTATCGGTGGAGAAAAAATATCTCTTTAGTAAAGCAATAGAAATGAAATAATAGAAAAACGTCAGGAAATCAATTTTAAATAAGACTGACTTCAACATTGTTTCAACATATTTTCATTGTGATTTACCATCGGTAATATAATTAATTAATTTGTATTTATTATTACCAATGTTTGTATTTACCCCCTCCTCCTGTCCAGTGTAAAAGGAAATAAAGCCACAACTTTTTAAATATTATATACCTAACTTAAGAATTATAATTTTATTCGTAAACATTGCGATGTTTTGTCTGATGATGCTTATTAAAGAGGCGAAACGCGTGTCACAATTTGTAACACAACAAGTGTAGCAACAAGGTTATTTAATATTTTTAAAAAAATATCTCGTTTGGTGATCATATTAGCTTCTGTGAAGTATTTCGAAGACCTTTACAATTATTAAAAATACAACAAGAGAGTGGGTCAACATATAATATTTCTTGACTGGGTATTAGTCCAAAGTGTGTTAAGTATACAATACAATTAAGCATGCAATATAATAATATTATTATGTATACTATTTTCGCCACTACTTCGTTGTTTGACTTGACATTACAAACACCCTTATAAAATTGTATCGTCGTAAATTATCAATCAATATGTTTTCATTCACGCTTTCTTTGTTTTATTGGATGCCAATTATTTTTAGCACAGTATCGCCATTGATGCTACCCACGTTGTGGATAATTTTATATCGAACTTTTATTTGACCCGTACTGGAACAATATACGATGGGGGAAATTAATCAATAAGTCAGTCGAATGATTGGTATGTCATACAGAACGAAGCGAAAATTAAATTCGTAGCCATTAAATGAAAGCCTGGGCGGACTACTTATGGAATCTAACAACTTTTTGATTAAAACGTCATATATGATAGTTTATCGCGTATCCGAATATTAAGTAGCCGAAACACAATAATTCCGAAATTACAAATTATTTATATCAGCGAGCATTGTGTTTGACCATCGAAATACGACGTTTTAGTTTGATACAATAATTGTTATCATTCACAATGTGATACTTAAAAGAAAACGTTTCGTTTTGTGTGAAAATACAAATGTTGATCGTCCAATTCATCAGTCGGGATCGCGTTCAATCAGATAATTAAAAGTAATATAAATAAAATGTTAATGCCGATATATGTACTTCTAAAGTATTTAACAAAATATTTGTATTATCTGGTACACTACACGAATACTTCTTAATGTCCTATTACTGAATCCGACCCATGTACCTAATCTGTAGATACATTTTGATAAAATGTATAAATCTTGAGCACATGTGAATAATACTTGATTTATGGTGAATGGTGACCATTTTTATTTTGCTTTTACTACTATTTCAAAACAGGTTATTTGGAGTTGTCTGACTAATTAACTAGATCGATGTATGAAAGTTGTGCTAGACCGTGCAACCAACCGTATAGGACGAAAGAGCACTGACTAACTACTCTTCGAAGCTGGGCATAAATAATATACATATACAAAACAAATTCTTCTAGGTATGTCTACTATTCGATGTAGAATGGTAAAATATCTAATGATAAAGCGAAGTACGAATACCGCATTTTTGTTAAAATAATTGTTTCTTCCGAAACGCGATAAAAAGGCTTATTTTTTTCATTTATGACAGAAGTCGACTGAATTGTTATTGTGACATTACTTAACTAAATAGAATACATATGGGAAAGGAATATGAAGACTCGGTCAACAGCGGGCAACGGGCCTGGTAATAAATTAGTCAGGCAACTGAGACCCCACTCCGCACTGCTACACAATGATATTCATACTATTCAATCTAAATATATTTGGAAAATAAACTAAAGAATTACTCTTTTAATATATATTAAAGCTTTTTGTTTGAACTCGGGTCTATTATCGTGAATTAATTGGTACGAAAGAGTATCTTGCGTTTGCAATCTCGTAAGTGTATTGACATTACTTGTAATTTATTTTAGAATGAGTTTCATTTATTGTGAGAAGTTTCTACTATTGTTCACGATGTTAAACCCCAAGAATAAATCCCCACTAAGTCATTATGACCAATACAGTTGGTATGAACTTGACGTAAGACAGGTAGGTAGAAATTAAATAAAACCCATCGCTCTAGTATTACGAAAACGGTTATTTAAGAACTTGCAATCACCGAAGTTTAATTACATACAATGTTTAACAGACAAATTTTTGAATTAACACAATACACAATAACTATTATACAATATATATATAATAGATTTTAATTTCATCGAAATGGAAAAATCTCAGTTCTTTCATCTCGGACGAAAAACCACAAAAGAAAAAAAAAATGCAAATGAATTTACAACTAAAGGTCTCTGGAACCAAGTCCCATAACCGGGAAGTGTCCCCCACACACGTTGTGTTCGGTTCGTGTCTCAAAGAGCAAGGAAAAAAAATCACATCGGTTATCGAAAAACAATGTTGCCATTTAAGGCCATTAACAATAAAACAATTGATATTACGGGTCACCTGATAACGAAATTTAAACACAATTAATTTAGCTACACATTTTTAAATTATGCAAGTTTTCATCACAAAAGTGGTAGTGGGAGCGGGTGACAATAAACCATATCGTAGTATACATTATAAATTTAGACATGCGAACGATTTTTCATAAATCGAATGTCGGAATTTTTCATTAGAAAACACTCTAATGTTGGATTTTATTAAATATATTATACTGACGGACTGCCATATTCCGTCAAAAAATCGTTGATTTATGACTTAAATTCTAATAAAGTGATTTTATTTTCCTACGGCTCGCGAAATATAATTATAATCATATTTTATCGCTTAGAAACAAAACAATGATGGCTCGGAAGCGTCATTAAATGTAGAGGAAATAACGAATTCCAAGTTTTACTCAATAAAATAAAACATGCGTTAGTAAAATACATCTGCGTATTTATCAATGCTCGTTTTTTTCATATTCGAGCATCTGAGATCGTCGTCCCATCACCTTGCCGTTTCCACAGAGACGCCGTAACGTCGTTATCTATACATACGTATTAACAATACGTGATATATGTAGTTATGGTTGTCGCATGGTCGATTTTTAACACCGACACTTATTTATTTCATGGTAAATAGCTCGTCTACAAAAGTTTTATAAAAGTACATTAAAAAAACTTGAAGGTACATATTTGTATAAGTTGCCATTTGTTATCGAGCTCGGATCTTCAGTGTATCGGCAACCAAACAAAACATGTTGAAAAAGCATTGACTTCATATTTTAATGTTGGGTTAAAATCTGTTCTTTTATCGAAGTTGTCTTTACTCTTAATTGCAAAAGATACACAATCAACGACAACAAATAATTATTTTACTCTAACTTTATCGCTGTTTTTTTACCGAGAGAAATTGTAAGGTTGAAAATGTCTGTAATTGGGGTAATAATTACTAGACTCGCTTATAAGTACGGGTTGGAAAATTAATGATAAGAAAATTTACTGAAGTCATTCGCTCTAATAAATTTCGCACAGAATTATTATTCAATATTTTATGAACTCTATGACCACGTTTCGTGTTTCTTTTTTTGTTAAGGTTAAGATATGATTTAAAGACTTTTTTACGGTCAATACTTTCTTGCTTTTAGTACATGTTTATAACCTCTTGTTCGTTTTTAAACCAGATGGGGTTTAAGGGTTCAAGATTTATATTCTTCCGATAAATTGTGAAATGATGTGAAAACATACTGCTTTTTTACTACTTGCATTCATTTTTACGCTGGCAATAAACGATAGGAGAGAGTGTCTATTCGCAATCCAGCGTTTCTGAATCATTGATTATTCTTTTACGTTTTTCCACAGTACACCCGGAATCATTTTTTCGTAACGATATGGACATCTGCTTGAATCAATTGAATCTGGTTTTATTCGCTGTTAAGTATTTAATACCATGTAGGTACATAATATATGGCATACATATGTTTGACTAGGCCCTAAATAATAATAATAAATTCGTTTATATAGGATAAAACACAACAATGCTTATTATATTATTGTTTACGAACTGTAAATTTAAATAATAACATAATGAAAACCCATATTTCAACGTCGCCTTGCCATAGAAATATCACTCGTAATGCAACTTTTTATTAATTTATTGACCTTTAAACTGCTTAAATCGGCTGTTTATTGATTTTTTATTTGAACGGAATGTCCGAAAGATTTAAGGGGCACTGGTTTACCCCTTTGACCTATGAATCGGTGGACAGATGCCCTCGCTCAATAAACGCTCAGATTCTGCAATGAATAAACTACGAACTCATCTTCCATTATTGATTTAATATTTTTGTAAATTGACTGACACGTATTTACAAGTGCGTGTGAAGTATATCTAAAGATATGCGCATTTTTTTGTTCGATTAACAATTTATTTTACTCTCTCATAACATTTGTAAATAAATCGAAAAAAAATATGCAAAACCAATTTTTAGTTAATGTTCCTTCTATTTTCACGGTCAAATATGCGACATAAAATGTATATACTCAATATTGATGAAAATAATTTTCAACCAATTACAAATAAAAATAAAATGTGTTATGTTTATGTCATTAAAACACAACCCTTTGTATTAATATTTTTCTACAGTAGACGTAATAAATAAAAATAAAATAAATCTTCCATTATATAGTAAGAACATTGAGGATCGCGCTAATTAAGTTCCATAATAAAGAGGAAATTTTAAGACAGTTTTCTAACGAATATAATATGTATTCATAATTTTCATTATTCTTAACTATCAAAAGGTTCGTTCGTGTCTTTATTTTCCAAAACATTCAATAGAGTTTCTAATATTCGACTATCGTGTCAATATCCTGCATGAAAAGTGTCTCTTTTACGTTTTCGCTTATAAACCGTTTTCTTTTCCTTATGACAACGACCAACGTTTTTTTTATCAAAAAAATAAATAAACGTTCTTGACATCAAAATAGTAGGAAGGCGGGGTGGATAAAAAAAACCGATCGCTATTTCATGTTTTATTCAATGAACACGAGAAAAATAAATAAATTCCGTTTTTTTGTCTGGGAAAACTCTCCAGCTTTGTTTCTCTATTACATATTTTCTTCTCTAGTATTCTGCAGAAGTAATGGCTCTTGTGGTGAATAAGAAAACAACGAAAAATGGTAATTTTGCGGTTACGTTTTCTGAATATGACCATTACATATTTTTATCGTTGGGCTTATCAAATATTAGTTGTCATCATCAGCAGCACTCAATTTTTCGCTTGAATAAAAAGGCTTCCCTTACGTCGCACTTTTATTTCTGTTCTTTATATGTATGTAAATTAGGAAAAAAAACATATGTGAACAAATATAAAATTTAAAATAACTTTGATTATTCCACGTATTGTGCGACTAACTGTGACACGTGTTTCGCCTCTTTCAGAGGCATCCTCAGACTTACTATCGCAAAATTTGCTTAAGTAATGAAGCAAGATTGATTCTAACATTTAAATTATGAAATTACAAAATGGAGTTTGGGTTTTTTTTCCTTTTTAGGGAAGCAAGGAGGGGGTAATATAATCGAAATAAGGCAAACATTTTGCGATAGTAAGTCTGAGGATGCCTCTGAAAGAGGCGAAACACGTGTCACAGTTAGTGGCACAATACGTGGAATAATCAAAGTTATTTTAAATTTTATATTAAAATGAACATCCACAAAATTACCGCCGAAACCATCGAAAGTACGTGAACAAAGTTTAAAAAAAATATTTTAATCGATATCAATATCAATGGATATCGATATCTTCATCAATATAATAAGTTAATAAAATATATTACGAATTCTGATTTACCGAAACTTTATTGCTTACACCAGGAATTGTCAAAACGTTTCTCATGAGCTGTGGGGGTCTTCAATTATATTTAATATGACTAATATTTTTCTAACATTTTTCAAATACACTGTATGAGGCCAAATAACCAGTGAAATTTTTGAGGCCTGTCTAAAACTAAAACATTTTGTTACTTATTGACGAAACTGAAGCATTCCCACGGAATTGCAAGATCATTTTGTTTTTAATGAACGCTTGCTCATTGTGTGTAACTATTTTTAAAGAAATCCTAATATATATATTTTTTTTATTATTCAGAAAACCCTCTCCATTTTATAACTCGTTGTCAATTGCCAACATAACTTATAAAAATAGTTTCTCAACCACTGTACTACTATTCGTATTTTACTCTTTTAGGCTTAAGAGTTTGGCTAACCTTGGCTTATAATAAAACATGGATGCAAATATTTGTCCAAGTAAAACTAAAATAGCAAACATCTTATATTGTTAAATGATGAGAGGTGTACTTCATATTCATGAGTAATTGATGATACTCAGTATAGTATTATTCCAGCTATCCATTATTACTGGAATGTTTGACAAGAAGTAATGTTTTTTTTTGTTTTCTTTCTGTTTCAGACGTCCGGTACGGATATGTAGTGGACCAGCAACCAATCGGCAGACTTCTCTTCAGATTATTTTGCGAGAAGAAGCGACCGCAATATCATCGATACATCAACTTCCTTGATGCTGTAAGTTGCACAATAATTTACATTAAAAACTACTTTGACATTCCATAAAAATTCAGTAGGTACAAATAATAAAAAAGTTAGACATCAAAAGATTCTAAAAATGGTTTTTTATTATTGTCAATGTCTACATTCCTATAGACATGTTATGTATATTATACATTAGTTTCTCAGCATTCTTAAGAAAACCTTTCCTACATCGAGTATATTTATCAGCTTATTTTTAAGAACCTAAAGGAATTTTCAATTCAATTTAAATCCCAGCATGACCGGTTTTTAATCACGTTACATCGAGTCATGAAAAACAGGAATGAAGGATAGAATTGCAATCTGTGCTCTTAACTTAATTAATATTTTTCATAACGTATTTCTTTTTCAGGTGGAACGCTATGAACTAGAGCCTGATGAGTCGCGATTAGATACAGCAAATGAGGTGACGGAGAGATTTCTCAGAAAAGTTGTGAGTCCCCACATTGAAGACGGTGCCGAGAGAATGGAGGTGGAAGTGGACGGCGAGGGAAATGGGGGTGAAGATGATGATACAACCGATCACACAGTACTGGATGTATTGGACACGCATTTAATTGAAGGCTGCAAAGAAAAAGTTTTAGGTATTTGCCCATGCTCCATATTTAAGTTTTGCTTTATTTCTGTGTGTAAATCAATATAGACAAAATTTTATATCGGAAGTGTGAATCAAAACTGTTGGTCCTTTTACATTTTATTTGTAATTTTGAACCCCAAATGAACATCCATAAATATTACTACTGTTTTCAATTACATTACTGTCATTCAAATCAAAGTTTGTCATTGTACTGTAAGATATTGCTTAAATTAAGATCCATCTGTAACTGAATGAATACATGACAATTCACTATTTCCAGATGCTCCAAAAGACGTTTTTGCTCCGTGCGTGTTTGCAGTGAAATCTTTCCTGGCCGATACTCCATTTGACGACTTTCAAACATCTGTCTTTTTTCATCGATATCTACAGTGGAAATGGCTCGAAGCGCAACCAGTCACTTATAAAACATTCAGGATGTATAGGGTGCTAGGGAAAGGAGGGTTTGGAGAAGTTTGTGCATGTCAGGTAACTATATGATTTATTAACCCTTAGTAATATTGACGCAGCCAATTCCTGTGCCATCATGATTTTTTGTTGTTTAGTAACACATGCAGGGCTGACATTCACAAAATTTACTAGTTGCCGGGTGTCTAATGCTCAACGCCTATTTGCTTCTTACATGCTGAGCACTAGAGATCGACTCTGTTAGTGTCTGGAAACTAATAATTAAATAATAAATATTTGAGAATAACAGATAGTCTGAATAAAAATACAATCCCCAAATAAAGATAAAAGCACTAATTTATACTTTATACATTTTTTTTGATCATGAATTTTTTATATTACAAAAGATTACATGAGATAATAAATATGACATAATCTTGACGGGTCCGTGGCGCAGCAGTCAACATTGTGTGCTTCGGTGACAGATCTCATGGACTCGAGTCCCAGTACAAATAACATTTTTTTAATTGATTTCTCTTTAAAAGCATAGGTGTGTTTGATGTCTAAATTGTCCCTCTCACCCTTCCAATCCTTAAATAACACAGTGTAACGAGAGCAATTAGTTTATTCATATTTTTTGTTACAAAATATTAAAACTTATTTCATACAAAATAACCCATTAATCAAAGGGTCAAACTGTCTGATTACTCTCATCAACTTGACATACTTAAATGATAGCTTGTCTAACTTGCCTCATCTATTCACCATATGGTTATTAATTCGCAAATATAGAAATATTTTGATATTATATAAATAATTAAATAATACAGGCCTAATGCCAGATGTTCTAAAAGCGACCAAATTTTATCAGATGCTTGCTAATTCACATTTTGTTTTCATCATAATATGAATTCTTTTCATTTGAAAATATTTTTCGTTCTCAATTAGCCTAAAATATAGTGACTTGTGTATTTTTAATTATAGGTTTATTTAAAAATATATATTTCTGTTTTAATAGGTTCGTGCCACTGGTAAAATGTATGCTTGCAAAAAGTTAGAGAAAAAACGAATTAAGAAACGGAAAGGAGAAGCGATGGTTTTAATTGAAAAGCAAATACTCCAAAAAATAAACTCAAGATTTGTAGTCAGCCTCGCATATGCCTATGAAACTAAAGATGCACTCTGCCTTGTTCTTACAATCATGAACGGTGAGAATTTTTTAAAATTACTTTCATAAGTTTTAAAGTATGCAAAAATTAAGGCAATTTTCATTATTGATAATTTTATTCCAGGCGGTGATTTAAAGTTTCACATATATAATATGGGAGGACCTTCCCCAGGCCTAGAGTTGACCAGGGCAAGATTCTACGCAGCTGAAGTGGTTTGCGGACTTGAACATTTACATCTGCAAGGCATCGTATATCGGTTAGCTCATTTCCATAATACTGCAAAATATCATTGGTTTTTGGGCTTTGGAATGATTGAGCTCTCGAGTAGCTTAAAGAAAGATTATAAAAAAACTGAAAACCTGAATTATTTATTACATATTAGTAAGAAAATATTGTTTGAATTTCGAAAAATCAACATGAAAATACACAAAACTAACGTAAGTTAAGTGTTTGTAAAAGTATTTGAGTTCAAGCGAAACTCATTCGAGACATTTAAGATTCTCAAAAAAATACAGTGATTCTTACAAGCAGGAAGTTTTTAATAGAGGCACTTTTCCAAAATAAACATAGTCTGTTGGATATAATTCTGAATGACCTTTTTTAACTTATTGTTTCATAGTGACTGTAAACCAGAAAACATCTTGCTTGATGATGCAGGACACGTTAGGATCAGCGATCTAGGTTTGGCTGTGGATATTCCCGAAGGTGAAATGGTTCGAGGAAGGGTCGGGACCGTTGGATATATGGGTAGGGTATCAAATATTCATTCATATATTATTTAATAAAATCATATGTAGCTTGACACATTACACCTTCCACGCCATATTTTAAATATTATAATATCTTATCTCACTAATTGGTGTTTTTTTTTTTATTTCAGCTCCAGAAGTAATCGATAATGAAAAGTATGCATTTTCACCGGATTGGTTTTCTTTTGGATGTCTTCTATATGAGATGATCGAAGGCCAGGCGCCTTTCAGGGCGAGGAAAGAAAAAGTCAAAAGAGAAGAGGTTGATAGACGTGTTAAGGTTAAAGGATTTTTATTATCAATGTTCTATTTTTTCAACTGCTACTTTGGTATCACTGGCTCTCAAGCCCATATTGCATAGTAAAAACTTGCTTTATAATTATTGAGGAGATAATTACTTTAAAAGCCATTGAGAATACTCTGAAAAGGGGTCAAATTTTCAAAATATAATAAACATTATTTATTTAAAAAAATGCCAAATGGCAAAAAGAGAATGCATTTTTCTCTCATCATATTTAATCATCAAGCTTAATAGTCAAGTAAAACAATCAATCTCATGTTTCATTGTGTATTATTCCTACCAGCACAAATATAATCCATATTTATTTTATTCTTCTGTCACTTTAACAGCCATCATCATAAGTAATTATTTAAAAACTAAAAAAATATATATTGTTGTTTTTCCAGGACGAACAAGAAAAGTATTCAAACAAGTTCTGTGACAGCGGCAAGTCACTCTGCCAGCAATTGCTGGCCAAAAGATGGCAACAGAGATTGGGCTGTCGGGCTGGAAGACGAGGTGCTTCGAGTGTAAAGACACATTCATTTTTCAGGTAAAATATTCACAAATACAACATTTTTTTTGTATACTTGTATATTTACTGCGGTGGTATAAAATCTTATGTTGTCATAATTGTCGGAAAAGACATTTCCCTCTTTATATATCAAATTGTTTCCGCTGTGCTACCTATATTAACCCTTTTTAGACGACATAACTTTCAATACCTGCGGACGGGCAGATTTTTCGCGATTTATAAATCTCATTTTAATTGGATATAGTATCACTTTAAAAATATTCAATGCTGTAGCTGTAACCTAAACTGTTCAAAGATAACAAATCAATCCGACAATCAAGTATTTCTTTATCTAAACAATAATAATGACGAATATAATGCCTCCATACAAGAAACAAAGAACCAAAACAACTGCAGCCATACCTCACTCGATGCTTGCGTCATCTCAACCGACAAGGAGTGTGCGCCGACAACTGATCCTATGAGTTTTTACACACTACAATGAGCACTTAAGATTATATTACACAAATATACGATTAAGATTTACGGTTTTCATAACTGGGTTTGTCACTAATGTTCACACTTCGGCAAAGATAAAGGTTTATATTTGAAAAGTTTTTTTAAAAGAGTTCTTTAAACACAACACACTACATATTGTTAACAGGGTTTCTTATGGTAATTATAAAAACATTCCAAGGCACACAAAGGAACGTCACATTCGTAACACATAGCATTAGTCATTTTTCGAATATTATTTTTGGAGCAAAATCTACACCTGCGGTACGGCTTTTTATTATTTTCTGTTGGTGGTATGACTCGCGGCATATGTTTTATTTCCATCTTAAGATGTCTATGAGGATTATCCTCAGCATGATGGTATGCAGAACTGGGCGATTCATAATTACCATATTTTTCGATGAGTTGACGAATAACATGTAATTGGAAATCAGCTAATCCAGGATTTTTTCCGGTTATTTTTTGAAATAAAATATATGAGTTAAATAAAAATAAATCTATTATGTGGAATCCCACTTTTTTATACCACTTCATGCACTTTCTCATACAGGACAAGCTACTTATCATCATGTCAACCTTGTCTACAGAACCCATATTTTTATTATAATCTATGACACATGATGGTTTTTTTATTGGCTCCCCTGTAGATCGGTTGATTTTTTGAGTGTCTTTCATAGAATCGTCATGAAGGGTGGTTAGCATGTGGATCTCCCGTCTGTCATGCCATTTTATGACTAGCAAAGGTCCACTGTGTTGCGATGCCATCTCGCCTTTTTTTAGTTTTTTGAACTTTGGCATGCGTTTCCGATTAGATCTCACCGTACCGCAAGCATTAGTTTGATTTTTGAATAGGGTTTCAAAGAGATCGGGGCTGCTATACCAGTTATCACAAAATAACGTGTGTCCCTTATGGAAATAGTCTTTCATTAGTGTCATCACTACAGATCCAGATATACCTAATGACGGATTTTGAACAATCTCTGTCCCATCACCACAATAAACAATAAAGTCTAAGATGAATCCTGTCTCTACATCACAAATAACAAATAACTTAATACCAAATCTATGCCGTTTTGATGGGATATATTGTTTAAAAATCAGCCGACCTTTAAAAACAATAATACTTTCGTCTATACAAAGATTTTTATGAGGTAACATTGTTTGTTTGCATATTTCCCGGCAATGATCCAATATTGTTCTTATTTTGTACAATCTATCATTGGTATTCGGGTTTTCTGCATCAGAATAATGAATCATCTGGAGTATACTTTCATACCGATCCCTAGGCATAGTTTGGCCAAAAATTTGACATTTTAATAGAGGATCGGTGCTCCAGTGCTCTTTGATGGTTAGGTGGCGGTTTCTCGTCATTAACAATGATACAGCATAAAATATGTACATATCAGCTACTGTTGTATCTTTCCAACTATGCATCCGTGAGTGCGATGCTAATTCTTTGGATTTTTTTAGTAATCTGTGGTAACCATTTGTATAATTTGAAATTTTGCTTACCAAAGATGTATTCAAAAAATGAGTAAAATAGTCAATTTCTTTAGAATCTTCATTTAATGAGACAGACGGATTAATGCCAGAGTTGAAGTCATCAAAATCAAATATTATTGGTACAAATGGGCCTGTATTCCATGATACGAAATTTGATGAAGATATTCCAGAAGCGACAGGTTGTTCTGTATTAGAAGTTGAATAAGAACTAGACGGTTGGTCAATATTTGAAGCAATGGGTTCACCACGAGTGAGTAAAAATTCGTCGTCAATCAGATCGCGAATATTTACAACCTCTGTAGGTTCTTCGTCATTATCACTATCCATCTCATAATCGGAATCTAGAATAATCTCCATTTCATCATTTGTCCTCTTTGCCATTTTAATTGATGGATGGAAAAATATTTATACGAACTGTACACAAATTGCTTGCACGTTAAGATAGTCTTTACATACACTTTATATCAACTAAATTCACAATTTGTATGCATTTATTTTCGTTGACAACAATGAAACAATGCACTAAACATACAAAAACACAAAAAAAATACACCGCGATTACTAATTTTCAGAGATAAAATGTATATATGTTTCGATTCAAAATTAAATCGCAGCCAATATTGACGATTGAAACGAAAACACTGATTTAAAACAATAGGAATCGGCGCAGTTATCTTCCAGCACGTAATATGAATAAGCTTACTATGCACATGCGCTCTAGGTTCTCATAATGCGCGGGAGAATTTAAATCAGTTGCGTGATTTTCGGAATATTGACATGGTTCGCTTCTTTGATTATTTAAAGGGATTTAAAATGTGGTGGGCTGGCAAATAGATAGATGTCGTGAAGAAAAATGTATGGGCATATTATTCATACGATTTTCGTCTCAATCGAGTATGAATTAACTGAGATATTAAGGTTCAAAATTCGTGTAACGCTGTGGCATGTACACATGACGCTCGTCTTTTTGGCACGTCATAAGTTGGCATGTCTAGATGACGGTCGTCTGGATTAGGTTAAGACAAATATTGAATTTAAAAGGATACTTATTCTAGTCACGTATTATTTCAGATCCGTCAATTGGAGACGATTAGAAGCTGGGATGATTGAAGCGCCATTTGTACCTGATGTAAGTGAATCTATTTTGTGTTAGAGGACAATGCTCGATATTACTGTATGAATTTCAATGTTGTTCTTTTTTTAGCATTTCGACTCACTAAAGATTATTTGTCACATCAAAAGCATATTACTTTTCGTCTACGTGTTTCCTAAGTTATCAATACAATAAATTTGCCAACCAATCAATTGATTACACATCATTTTCTTACTCGACTAGAAAGTACTCGATGTTTACATTGTAATTTTATGCAAAAGTGTTGTAAAAAAGCATAATGAATTTCATTTTTCAGCCTCATGCCGTTTACGCAAAAGATGTCTTAGACATTGAACAATTCAGCACAGTGAAAGGAGTAAACCTGGATGCCACCGATGATACATTTTACACTAAGTTCAACACGGGCTCTGTTTCAATACCCTGGCAAAGTGAAATGATCGAAACAGAATGCTTTTCAGAGTTGAATAGATTCGGAGAAGGCGACACTCCCACACCTGATTTAATGGTGGAACAAGAACCGCCAATAGAAAGGAAAGGATGCTTCCCATTTAGAAGAAAGGTAAAATAACATTTTACTGAGCTAACAATACAAATGTAAGTAAGATAGGTTATTATCGCAGATGAATCATATCATTTTTTTTTTATCAGAAAAAATTGTCAGCACGAATGCGGCAGATTCCATTCCCCGAACACCTGCTGACGTCTCCTCAATCGCGAAGAGATCTGCCGATCCAGCAGGATCTACCCAGCTGATGATTTAGCCATGTCGACATCACCAATACCAACAATCATCAGAACAAGAAGCCTCTCGACATTCATAGTGATATTGCAACAATATGAAATGACTGCCGTCAGTGCAGTGGGCCTGTTTCTTTCATCATTCTTTCCTGGCGCAAACGGATATGAATTGATTATGTCACAATTATTTTAATTTGTGATAATTTAATATTGATTTATCCACATTGACAAATTTATTATGTAAACCGTATAACTCAAAATAATGTACATCATTTTGTATCACACGCTCTTGCGAATAGACAGATGCTAAGAAATCAAACCAATATGTTTATCAACATTCAATTTCCAATATTCAGCTTTTTAAAACTATCATGGTACAGGTCAGACTGTCCGGATGCTTCTTTGTATCGAGCATTGTAACTCGTTTACAAGTCCATTTGAATGTTTCAATAAAATTGCTCTCTTTCACATTCTTGACTTTGTACAAATATTTCTCCAATAAAATATTGATTTGAAAGACATGAGAATGCACAAACTAGATAATTTACTTTGGATATTAACAATTCATTTGTTAGTTTTCAGTTTATATGAATTGAGTGTTGTATTTTATACAAGAATTTTTTTATCTCTGCGGTGTCCTGAATATTTGATACGCATATTTTTTTATCATATTGTGCTATATTATGGTATACCAAACTACCCGAATAGCTTTTTGTATTTTTTTTTTTTAGAAAATGTCAGTATTGTTGACAAAGTTCTTCTCATAGTTGCTTAAATTATTAATGATGTGTAATTAAAAAAAAAATGCTAGGTCCGTCCTAATATTTAGTAATCCTTTATTGGCACATAATTAATTCAACTTTTGTAGAAGTCTTTTGATAAGAAGGTATTAACGTCTGCATGATATTTTTTTATGCTTGAGAAAAATAAGAGAAAATCAATTAATTTAGAACAAGTTTGTATGAAAGCTATCTTTAGTCTTTTGGCAGACTTGTAAATGTTAAAAATTTGAACAGACTCATATTACACAAAAAGCATTTTTTATGTTGAATAATCATACACGATTTATAGGTGACCCTGTCGTGAAAATTATCACTCTAAATTTGAGTTATTACAAATATGAAAATTAAAAATATAATGTTTAGAAATAGGTTCAATATAAGTTTTTTTAACATGATTGAAAAATGTAAGGTTGTGGTAGAAAATAGGAGTTAAACAACAAAATGAAGATGAGATAAGCTTCATATTGACTTTTATACAACGCCTGCCAAAAGGTTAAAATGCTGCAACATAAAATCCTACCCCGTCGTTCGACAATTCATATGTGATTATTTTTATTACAATAAGTCTATTTGATAAAAAATAAGCCCATAAAAGTAATCTTCGGCTATATAAATAGTCAAACTGATGTAATTTTTGTTTCATTATCATTACAACTCGTCACGGGAAAAACTTTCTTAAATTGTCGGTTTAATCTGTCAGCAATTGTGACGTTTTACGCATAAGCAAGCTGGACTTACTGTGCGCACAGTTTTAAATAATGTATGGAAGTCACATAAATTGCAATTGAATTGATTTTGTTTATTTACTGTTTTTATTCAATGAATTTGACCTGCAATTTTCTTGAAAATTACTCAAACTGGTATATTTCACACGGAACATCTTCGTGCAACCTTTGAACGGAAACAAAAGTTTTCATCTGTGCGACATTCTCAACTAATATTGGTGATCTTCAGGACAGTGTTTACTCGTGAACTTACAGTGTTCATTTTGTCTTTCTTAAGTTACAAATTATATTCCCTGTACGATACAAAGTGTTGAGTAGATTGATATGGTACATAAACTATTTAGTGTTGTAAAAAAATGACATTATAATAATAATCGTATGATTTAAACTCGATACTTAAGTAGATAAATCCTCGAATGAATCACCTGCATGATGAACTTCTATCGTGTGGAGATTCTTCCAGGTAATTCCCACCACTTATTCGACCTTTATTACATTTTTCGGTTGCTAATTTAATAATTGACCGCGGTTTAGTTTTATTCACATACATCTCGAAAGATATTTGAAATATTGATATTCTCACTTGTTGATCAGAGTTCAGCATTTTATTGCGTAACTTAATCATTTCAATATAGATACGATTGTTCTGCAAATAAATACACAGCGAGTGAATGTAAGTTTACCGTAAAGTCAGTAAATTGTTTTGTGCTATTGTCATTATTTATATATCACATGATAATATGTAAATATTGTTATTTCTAAGTGCTAAATTAAATTAAAATATTTACACATTGAGCGCTGTCATGTTTAGATATTATTATTGCATTATTAATAATATTGTATGTGTATATAATATGGACATTTATTCCTAATTCAAGTAATATGTAGGTTAACTTTACCGGACAACGCCTGTCGCTTCTGAGATGTTGCATATGAAGATAGGAACAGTGCACAAAAGACAAAAACTTTCCTCATCGCGCGTTCCTATCGATGTTGTAAAAAGTTATTTACTATTTTTTGCTTCTATTTTGCGAATGTGGTTTGTTACTTAGAAAGTCCTTTGATGAAACTCTCGCGTGACAACTCTCAGAGTCCAGTCAGATTTTTTAAAATACAATAACCATTTCTGAATTGTAACGATTCAATTTTAATCCGTCGCGGATAACTAAGTTGTATTTATTATTATGATACGGTAAAATTTTTTATTTAGAATAGTAAATATTATTTTATTTATTGTTTTTCATACATGTTAGCTCAAATGATAGCATTTTTATTACAATCGATGCTCAAACGTAAGTGATAATCAATTTAAGTTAAGCTCTCCTCGTTTGAATCATGTCTCGTGTTGAATGTTGTATGATAATAAAATTTTCCACACAAATTAATATAAGATTTTCTTCGGTAATATTTCCCTCCACTGAATTCTCGCCATGAACGCTTTTTTTATTTTTTAAAACTAAATTACCATAAAACACTAATATCAGCTTCATATTTATTTATATTCTACTGCCATTATGATCAACTCTGTGTTATATTATTATTCAATAATGCATCGATTACCTATTATTTTTTATGAATTTTGAAACTATACATACACAATAATTTGGGCATCGTTTATTTGACCAAAAATTTTGTGTGAACCATTACAGTACATTTTTTTCTCTACAGTAATTCATATAAGTGTTCTATGATATTTTATTCTGATCCGTTACATCACCGATAATAGCTACCTACATACTTTTAAATCAATCATTCAATATAGTGTCCCATATTGTATTGTTTAAATATTTTTTATTAATGCGTAATTGTTAATAATTAGCGTAATAATATAAATGATAATTATTAAACTGCCATACGTGATTGCTGCATCAGATTGCATGTAATTTTGTAAAAAAATTATCAACACTTGTACATTTTACGAATCCTATTATTGTTAAGCTCCGCCGACATTTTACATATTATTTATTTTTTATTCGATTGGTTTTAATTATTTCACATGTTACATATGGCAGCCTCTTACGGGCAATACAAAATACTTAGTATTGATAATATTTAACAAATAATTATATTATATTTCGAGGATTAATATTATCCTGTTATTTACCTTGACCTTAATATGGACTGTTCGGATGATTTTTTTATCCTGCGATTTTAAATTAAATCGAATTCAATTTTTTTATGAAATGCCTTCAAGTGTATGGTTAAAATACCTTTTTAGTGTAGAAATTCTTTATATTTTCGCCATCTAAGGAAATCATTTTGATTTTTTTCATTGCAGTAATGCAAAAAATAATCTAAAGATTGACCTGCTTTCCTTGATATTATAATAAAATTAATATTAGAGTATTGCATTTTATTAAAGTATTTGTATTGTTATGAATTCATCTGTCATAACCACATTTTAAAATGACTGAGTCGACCTAGTTGCACGTAAGTAGTGTCGAGGACTTCAATTTTTATTTGTACTTTACTGTATTCTACAATACTTATTTAGATAGTATCGCATAATAACTATTGTAATATGTATCTAATCGTTTATGATCTATCTTTTTTACCTACAAAAACTCGAGTTCTCTTAATGGTATATATATATATATATATTAATCAGTGTACTTTGTAAACTTAGTATCTGTTAAACAAATAGTGATCTAGCGATGCACAATTCTCTCATAATGCCTTAAAATTTACACTTCTGGTGTACTTAACCCTAAAAATAGCAATCTTTTCGCTTGAAAACTGTGAGTAAAATAGATTTATCAATGTATAACAGCACAAACTGATGTTTTTCTGTGACAAATTTTGTAATAATTAATCAAAGAAATTTTATGAATTACATAAAAATTGTTTTATTTTTAATGGTTACTGTGAAAATATATTTATATGTGCTTTTCTATGGTTGAAATAATGACAATTATTTTGTTTGGGCTCATATTTCATGTGTAATTAAGTATTTGAGATATAAATTTTCATAAATGCTTCGATATTTTTATTTTAATTTTTGCACAAAATTATGATGAAAGATTTTAGTTATTTGAATATTTATTCAAGTTGAATAAAATAAAAAATATTTTTTTTATAGTTCTTGTATAGTTTTTATAGTAACAGTATAGAAAAAATATTAACCTTTGACTATCATTACTTGTTTTTAAATACATTGGAGCCATTGGCATGCAGTAAATATTTCTCTATATTCATCACACAGCTTCGCTTGTCCATCAGCAACCGGGATACAATAGCGAACGTATCCCCTACGCAACGTATTTCCCTATGAAACGTATTTCATCCACCCAGAAGGCTATAAAAATTGATGATATTCGCTAATTATATTAAAACAGAAAAAACACTTGCGTTTCATCTATAATGTTGCTGTGTGGTGATGAAAACAATCTTTATTTTAATCTAGACATAATAAGAATATATACTGAAACTAACTGTAGACAACAACAAGCACAAAAAGAACGAGAAACGTCATTGAAAGGTCAGTATTTATTTTAAAAAACATGAAATTACAATCCTGTAAGAATGTACATGAATTCATATTGTGTATTAAATTTCTGCCAATTCTAAAATGTCTGGATTGGTTCAGCAATGCAAACTTAGCAGAATTTTTGAAAAACAAACAAGGTAATTTTTTGACATTACAAATACTTATTCTTTTATTTATATAGAGTGATTTATTTTTGAATAATTTTGTGCGTGTAGCATATTATTCTTAATTTGTAAAAGTAAAATATCTAATGATTATGTGCTATATATTGTGCTAAGCCAGAGAAGTGCCAAATCTGTTTTGATTTTTCTTTCTTTTTAATAATGTACAATTGCTCTGCGAATTATTTTGATTCACTGCCAAAATTGTAGTTAGCAATCTATTAAATATAAAAGTATCAACGATACATACATATATATTATTATAATATAATATACATACATATAAATTGGTTATGTGGCGGTAAGGCGCTGTCGTAAAATTGACATTTAGATTATATGCATCATAAAACTTTAAATAGTTTCTTATTATACAGAAATGTCTTAGTAATGTTTCCATACTTACATGTAGAAAAAAATATGGAGGACTATTTTTGATTTTTAAAGAGTATATTGAAAAGAAAGCAATAACAATACAGCCAAATAAAATTTCAATGCCTAAACAAAAGGCAAGAAAGACAACTAACTATTCAACAATCCATCGTATTACAATAATGAAGAATTTACAATGCATGAATTTATATCAGCACAAATTGCATAACGCGAGATTTGTTCGATTGAAAATGTGCTAGAACTCGTTTTGATAAAAAATGGAAGAAATGTTTTCATTTCTCATAATTATGGCATCTTAAACATTTTTCTCACGTACATAACAGAAGTACTAGTAAATGAAAGTAATCATCAATTACAACAATTATATCATTAGTAAGATAGAGAAACATGGCGTGTAAAATATAAATTAATGTATTCTCAATAGAATACCTTTAAAAAGAATTAAAGGTATTAATTCAACTGAAAATATAAACCTGCAATTATCACTTACTTATCATGTACAAAAACACTGTTTTGATGTGTTTATTTAAAGCTGTATTTATTTTAATCAATGGAAATCTCATTGTTCGAAGCAATATCGGCATATACTAAGTATTGTATTATTTATCCGGCTCATTTATTATTTATTTATTAATTGTACCCATAGTAAATAAGAAACACTTAAGGAAGTCTTGACAGGATAATGTCAAATATTCTTTGTCCCCTAGACCAGTGCTTCCAAACCTTTTTCATTCCACGGCCCCCTAAATCTGAAAAAAAATAATCCGCGGCCCTCCTCAATACAAAACATGTTCTGCGGCGGCCCCCAAACTGGGAAGCACTGCCCTAGGCCACTTTTTCTTAACCGGTGGTCTGCGAAGATTTTTGAGTGGTCCACAAAAATTTTCTGCAGTTCAAAAATAGTTAATATCCATTTATAAAAGCTTATATTGGTGGTCCGCAAAACAGTTTTTGATTTTTTGGTGGTCCGCGGCTGTAAAAAGGTTAAGAAACATTGCCCTAGGCCACTGTCGTATTTTCTTATATTTTTTTACACAATTTTATCGAAAGAATACAGTTTTTGGAGAGCTACCCTGATTTTTTAAAATTAAGTATTATATTAAAGTCATTTTTTTCAACTCAACTTTTCCACATTACAGCTTATATCAAAGTTGGTGGAATCTCTTGCAACTCAATTAAATTCATTCAAAACTAGTCCACAAACTAATAACTGTTTACTTATTAATTGGAGTTAGCCTTCTTTCGATCTAGACTAATTCAAGTGTCATCTTTGAAAATATTAGTTTTTTTCGCCCGTATTCTAGTGAATTGAAATAACATTTCAAATTTTATCAATTTTCTTAAAAAAACTTTTTGTTTTCATATCGCCTATGGCAAATTATATTGTGCAACGAGGAAAATAGAAAATTTTGATATTAAAACCAAAAATACTCGCTATCTTAAAGATTTATTTTGTGACTACTTTGTTTCTTACTGTGTAGTATAAAAACAATTATCACAGTGAGAATTTAAATTCTATCCTATTTCTGTGTTTATCTTAACAATTCTTTCATTGGCAGGACGAGTTGAAACAATATTAATTGGTCAATGAAATTGTGGATTCTAACCATGTGTAAAAAGTAATATTTCAATATTAGTAGGAACATTTTTAGATACAGTCATTGGTCGTTGATTTTATAGAGAGTATTAAATTGTCAAATGTTAAATTTATAATCAAAATCATGGAAAAAAAAAAATTGGCCCGTGTTGACATTTTTTACTCATTATTATCATATATTTTTGATTTACATTTTTTTTAAATGATTAGACCTGTTCCTCATAACATATGTAATGATAAGACTAGTAGAATGCTTCCTAAAATGTGGTTCATGAAGTATCCATTTTGTTTTATAGTAATTACTAGTCTTTGTGTTTTAAAAATTAAACTCTTCTTTCGGTAACAAATGTGTGTAGATAGATATATTGTAAATCCCATTGTTATTGATTGTAAATGTGAAATAAAATAATAAATTAAAAAATAACAGTTCATTACCTAAATTATGAACAGCCCCGACTTTATCTTTCTGTGTGTATCGTCTTTTGAACTTTTTTTATTAGAAAGTTATTTAGGGTTTAAAATTATATAAATATAAGGTAATACAGTAAATAATCATAGGTAGATAATTATGATACAAAAACAGTCATAGATTATTTTTTAAATTAAAATGATGACATGTATTTTTTTTAATTTTTCATAGGTTTGATAATAATTCTATTACTTTCTGTCGTGATTGTGAAATTTAGATTTAAACATACAAGAATTACAGCAAACTTAATTGCGTGATTTACCAAAACCTTAACAATCATTAATATCTATACTCGAAATTTCAGTGTAACATATTAAATCTATATGGCATTATGGTTTTCATATTACCAATAAAAGATTATATATATATAACAATGGTCTCGTATTTCATGATATTCAGCTAATTTTATGACTGTATTTTGTAATATAACCCCTATAATTAATACACCAAACTTTAAAATGTCTAAGATTTTTTTTGTTATCTAATAAGAATGTATTGTACCATTTTAATTATGATTATCAACATGATGACAAAAATAAAATTATATATATATGTATATATATATATGTAACCATAAATTTTAGTTATTATTTTTACGTAATGAGACAAACTAATGGTTTCAGTGCATTTCACCTACTGTTTATAATTCTTGAAAATAAATTATCACAAATGCAGCATGCATGTACACCCAATCAGTGGGAACATATTCACTATGGGTTTGTTGGCTTTTATTTTAGAAAAAATTTTTCGCCATCCAATTTATCATAACTTGTCATCAGTTCTCTAGAAATTTACATCAACACTGCTAGAAAATGTCTTTATTTTGTTATAAATTGAATTTCTTATAAAATAAAGCAAGTCGCAAATGCTTTTGTTAATAATTCCTTCTATATCCAAGTTTGTTTTAACAAGTTGTGCGTCTGTACATGCTATCCACATAACAGTGAACGAGTAACTGAATTCTTAAGCCCCTTCGCTCCCGATCGTGGTGCGGTCGACCTGCTTGTGGGTTGATGACGCAAAAAGGTGGACTTCCAATTAAAAAATTGTTCCAGTACATATTTTTCTTTCTTCGTTAACGAATCAAATGTTTCGATAAAATCTTCAGCAACTTTATAATCGGCGCTAGCTGCCTCTGCGATTATATTCACATTTTGATATTTATTCCTTTTTGTTTGATCGTAGAACCGTCATAAGTTGAGTACTTCATGTATATTTTAATTTTTAATAATAGAATATCACCTAATCAATAAAAGGAAAAAGAAATACGCACAACTTGATTCACAATTAATTTATTGTTTTATATTAATTTACTGAAATAAATTTCAATTTTGAGTTACATACAGTGTAAAAAAATAATACATTAATTTTTCAAATATGTCAAAGCATGCAATTTTAAAAAATAAATCTAATTCATTCATATGAATGACTTATCACTGCCAATAACACAACCCAACCCGCACACTCCCACTAAACATTCAATTGTATTTACCATTTAAAATTACCATAACACTGATGTAAAACTATTAATCAAAATATAATCAAATAAAAAAGTTGTTACTTTGATTCTTATGCAGAAAAATATAGATTTTATTAACATCTGTAATTATTGTAGATTGCATTTATGATCATGTGTACAAAACAACATTTAGAAGTAAAATTTCTAACAAAATATGACTACTTGTGGACATTGGTGTTTAAACTTAGGTACCGAAACGTCGAAAATAGGATTGAGTAGCAATGGGTCCAAAGTGACCCCAAACGAATTCGTGTAATATTTGCACTGCGTTTCCTTGAATATTACAATAAACATAACCTAGATATTATTGGTATTTAGCAAATGGTTGAAATAAGAACAACTTTGCAATGTGAATGCGCCCCATAGGAACTCGAAGGTTAACAGCTATTACTTACAAAATTAAAGGATAAATATTTACCATGCGGCTGCAACACAACAGGGATTAAGGAAAAAAATATATTCCTGCATTATAATTCAAAATAGGTAAATAAGCATACAAACCAAATTGCAACATTAGACAAGTTAATGCTTTAGTGAAAAGTTAGTTTGAAAAATGATTAAATTGATCTTGATTTGTTTGATAAATAAAATTTATTAAATGCCACTGTAGAAATAATCTGACTTCTAAAAATGTTACATCTTCAAACAGCTAATACACAAATCCATGGGCATGTAAGCTAACATGTTAAAATATATTTATATTAAAATTCTTTTTTTTATGGATTTTATGGTGACTACATAAAGTCACTATGGCATGAAATTATTGTTGATTAATTACATACTCATATTATAATAATAGTCATTCAAATTAGTAAGCAGTAAATTTCTTAAAAATTGAAGATCATGAAAGATTCTAACATTATATTGATTATTCTTCATGTTCCAGGTAAGTAAGATATTATTATGACTTTATGTTTAAATGACACCGAGAACAACTGACTTCAATAGATATATACATTTAAATCTAAATATCATAGAAGCTATCCTTAACCACTTTTTGCCAAAGAATGACAGACTGGAACATTTTACTTGTTTATATACAATAAAACGATGAAACACACTTGTTAAGTATTTTATTTAGTGAAATTTCAATGCCTCTGTTATCAGCATTAAGTGGTGAGAGAAACATCAAACTAAAAAATCTATAAAAATGTAGTAAATACTTAAAAATGAATCCTACATTTACCGTAATACACAAATGGAATTCTAAAATTATCAGTCGATATTTAGAGGAAAAAAAAAATATTTCACTACATCCATCAATGCAAAAGTGAAACAATTTCACGTGTTGATTGGTTATAAGTTACATATATATAACAATACTTGGAGAATAAAAAAAACTGGCAGTTTTAGATTCTCTATATTATTAAAAACTCATTTCGCCATGGTAACACTGGATGTTAAAAGAATTATGAAACAAAGGTTTCAATTACCCAAACATTGCTATGCAAGAAGCATAAAATAAGGATTCAAAATAAATTGATTATCTAAAATCAAATTATTATTTGTTTAAAGCTTAGTCTAGTGATAGAAATTTGTTTCCAGAAAATTGTGTTATAAATATTAATGGCTGCTTTAGGTGATAGAACTGGTAAATTTGGCAGACAAATTGTTATTGTTTTCAGTTTGATTATTAACATACCAAACCTTACAGTTCTTATTCATTTTACTAAAAAACATATTAGAGAAATACAATATCAACTAACACAATCCGACTTTCAGTATTGATTGCATAGCTTAGTATGCTTTAATTTTAACACTTTTGGCAAGATTGAACATCGATTTGCTGATAAACATTTAAAGGAAAAAAATATGCAACAAAAAAGTAAAATTGAAAAGTTTGTTGTTATATTTGCTCTGTAACTAAGTATGACACATATTTTACTTCTTTATCTGACAAAATAATCAGAATAAATGTATCCACCATATGACCAGGTTCTCTTCCTCTCTTCAGTTTATCACAAGGAAAATTCTTACACACCCTCTACTTTGTAGTATGTTACATAATTAAGCGATTACAATCAACATAATATACTACGATATTAATAAATAATATCTATTAAGGTTGGAGGATGTTTTCCAAAGAATCAAAACATGTGTCTTAATTAGTAAAACAATAAGTGTTATCACAGATTTATCAATTTTCATTTAAAAAAAATGCAACATTAGTAACAGCACAGAGGTTTTGATAATGTAATCTCATAATATCTGCTGCGCATTAAATTAATATTAATTATTTCATTGAAAGAATGAAACCAATCAGTCATCAAACTAAGCAATTACTTCACTTGAATGTTAGTAGTGGATTAAACATAAAGTTCAAAATATACTTTGCAGATACATAAACATCGTTCACGAGACTTCTATACAATGTAGAAAGTTTTGAAGTTCTACTTTCGCCTAAAGATGGCAGTTTGACATCTTTTAATTCGTAATTTCTACAACCGATACAGTTAATTTCGTACACTTGAACGGTCGGTCTGAGGCCGTCAGAGCATTGAGCAAAATTTTTAGATTCAATGACACCTCTGAAACGTATTTTATCGTTCGGTCTAATTTTTCGGCTGAAGTTAGTGAAGTGGTGGCCTGCTTTCAGGGTTATCTCTGTCCCTTTTTTCAGCAACAGTCCGGATTCCATTTTGACTGTTATTTCATGCTCGTAACTAAGTAAAATGAAAAAATATCAATGCTCATTGAAGTCAAGTTTATTATGTGCTTATGGTGCAGTATTTTATCGATTCATGATTGTTTAGTGCTATTAATATAGTTTAATATAAGTGAGTATAGTATTTCAAGTATGATGCATAATGACGCGGCCAATTTGAATCTGTAGTAGGTTAATGTTTTAATTAGTCTGAAAATGTCAAATAGTGAATGAAAATCTTACATAGTATATTATAATAAATTTTATAAAAAGAACTGCCTTGGAACCCATCATTACTTTTCCAAACTTTAATTAAGCGTTACCTGCAGTTATTATAGAGAAATATTTTTCATAAACAGCATAAAGATGTTATTACCTGTCATAGCTATTGAGGTGACAAATTTTCCCTTCCTTTTCAACAATATGTTCCAAAAATCGACATTCCTTTAAATGGTCACCTTTTTCTTTTTCACAATCAAACGTGTATTTCTCACCATAATAACACCTGATAAGCAAATTGAATACATTAGTTGTAAGATAGTTCAGCACGAGCGGCAAGATATAAATCTCAATATTACAATAACTACCTAAAATTTTCAGCCAAATATCCTGGTAATTTATCGGCAAAATAGTTCCAATTGTTTTCAATTGATGTCAGCCTCACACCCACAACGTATCCTTGCCAGTTCACCTTGACTCCATTGAGTATACCACATTTTATCTGTGTGTTTGCAACATTAGATTTTTCCCATGCAGCAGAGTGGCAAAACGTTTGATATTCATCCCACAAAAGGTGATAATGATCATTGTCGCTATCTTCCAAGAAAGAGTGACCTCCGCTGCCATATTTGACAAACCTTTCAGCGTTTTCAGACCTTTCTTCGTTAGCCAGGTCTAATGCCTCTTTTTCTGACATATTGTCGTAGTGGAACTTTTGGATTTGAGGTGAGAATAAGTAGAGCAGTGTGATCATAGCAATCATAACCTAAAAAAATAAGTGTTTTATTAAAATCACATCATAAGCATTGTAGTATCAAGCTAATATCCATTTAATAATTATTATAGAGGAATGTAAATATGAAACCTCCTGTCGTCTGCTAACTTAGAGCATGCGAGTACTTTAACAAAAGTTATTCAGGTAGCTAGTACTTGTACATTATGTCACTCTCTAGAATCAATAAAAAATGTTGGGCAAAAGCCTTAAGAGTGTTCCCACTCGGCCATGGCAATTACATAAAGACTATTTAAGCAAAACATTTTATACAACTTACCTGTAAAGGTGTAACATATTTCTTCATCGTTTCATTCTTCGCTAGAAGACATGTAATGAGGAGAGCGATCATAACACCGCTGGCCAAACTAATCATATACAAAACATCAGTTAGTGTTATCAATTTGATAACGGCAAAAATGGGCAAGAACACTGTTGCAACACCCATTATGGGCAAGAATAAAAACATACCAACGAGGGCTAATGTTCCTCTGACGAGTCCATACATTGTAGCGCCCTGAGAATTGATAATAAAGATTTGTAACCAACTCAAAATTACACAATGTGGAATAGCATATTTGTAGCTGCCATGCCAGCGCTCTCTTTTTGCCATAGCAAGTAAAATTAAAGGTATCATTAAATAAAACAATACCCTCGAATTGAGACAGAACTCTACACTATTCCCAATAACATATGAAGGAAAAGTTTGAATTTGAAGATCTAAAAACCTCCAGCCTTGATTCACAATCGTGTCGTTTTCGTATGGGTATTTAGCGAGGACATTGATACCGAAAGAGAGAAGAGATAGCCAGTCAGGGAATCGGCTATAAGAATTATTCGTCGAGAAAGTAATTAAGGTAAAGAAAGTAAGACAGAATGCCATAACTGTAAACTCAGATAGCGGGATCCACTGTGCAGCAATAATTGGATAGAATGAAAGATGCACCAATAGAGCGACAAAGAAATGAATGAAAGGTTTGAGGTTATTTTTCAAAAATTGTTGCTCCGATTCTTGCGAGTTTAAATTACCTTCACTGTATCTTAAAAACAAGCCTGACCATTTACGGAAGTCTACAAATTCTCGCTTAGAATGTAGCATTTTGAAAGTGCTAACAATCATAACTATAAAACTGGAATGGTAAAAAATTAATGGGAAAAAAAGAACAATATTTTCAGTACCAAAAATAGAATGTGCGAAGAACAGAAACAGCATCTGCATATGTGTTAAGCGGTAGGAAAAAGAGGAAATGTATGATAGAAGTTTTAGATATATTATTTGTAGGAATAAAATAGGATGGAGGAATGCTCTATGCATATACGGAAGGCGATCTAATAGTCTAAGATTTGGATCTGTCAGAGTAAGATCTCGGCTGACTATTGGCAGTTGACCGTGACAGTAATTAATGGCTGCTGAAACAAGATGATCTTCCGTTATGTTACGGATGAATTCGTCTTCAGCTGAGGGTCGATACTCTGTAAATATAGAATAAAAATTGGTTCACATCATATTGAGCAAGGAGTATTTTTATTTATATCTATCAAAATTAATAAGCAAAAGTACCCAAGTTTTTCAGATTACAAATAGTGAAATTTTTTCTTTTAAAAGTCGAGATGACTAACTAACCTTGCTGTAATTCTCCACAATTCCGGTTTCCAGCAATTCCATTGTTAAAACTTCCTTCGCAAATATGATTAGATGCTTCTAATGCATTTCCTTCCACTCTTTCTTCCCCTCTAAGAACACCATCTTGTTTGTCTTCTCTATCATCTTCTTCACCACATTTCTCTGTTGATTCTTCACCAGAAGATGAATCATCATCTTTTGAACGTAGTTTCCAGATTTCTCTCATTCTTTTTTCCAACTGAGCCGATGTTATGAATTCTTCACCATTCGATAGACTAGATAAAGATATTGTTTTTAATTAGATAAGGTTTCTTTTTATTTTTTTATTGTAAAACTAAGCAATTTAAGCTAAAGAAATCCATAGCATTGTGGTAACATGTGAATATTGACAGCATTACTGTACAATGCAAAATGACCTGGGAGTATGAAACAACTACAAGTAAAAATACTTCTCGTTTTACGTTAATTTCTAGTTCCAAACTGATCAATTCAAAGAAGTCGAGTAATAAAATATAAACAGGTGGATTCAAAAATTTACAGCACTGATTTTTAAATTTTAATAACAATGCATCAAATATTTATATACTATACGAGATCAACTCAAAGAGAAGATACATTACAAACACCCATGTTTTAGAAACCAAATTAAATTTGACATTGACTTTACTGGGACTTGAACCTAAGTCAGCTCGGTCGCTAGGGCAAAGCTCTTACTAACTAGACCACATAGGGCGTCTAGTATTGGCCAGCTATAATTCGAATAAAACTATGGTATGTTTATGTCTTTCGGCTTTTGCCTTTATCACTTTTTGATTTTATGACTAAAAAAGGTAGGCTTGTATCAGCTCAAAATCATAACAAAAAATAAAACCAAGGTGAATTTAAAAAATCAATTCTAACCTAGCAAACAGATCCCGAGCCGCTTTCCTTGCGACAGTTTCTTGTTGACTGGCAGCCAAGCAAGACTTTGCTCTGACCATTACTGTGGTTTGTGCCGCTAAAACTCCGCTTTGAACACATCTATAGACAAAAATAAATTAAATCATAAATCACTGATCACTTCTCAAAGGTCAACTGTCAATAGTTGATAATGCTGCCCATCGGCAACATGCATTTTATTTTTATGAATATAAAACACTGAGGTATAGTTCCGTCACCTTTCTGGCAGAAGTTGGTAACTAACAAAACTGACAAAAATTAGTATACACAGAGATTCTTTGATATATTCTTTGTCTGGAATAACTCAGTTGGTGTATTAATTATACCAGTTTGCCAAAAAAAGCATTTATTTTAATAGGCAATTATTATTAATGCAGATTTAAAGGCATGCAATTGTCCTTGTCTATTAATTTTAAGCTCTTATTTGTGTCAGCATGAATGATCAGCATGAATGCATCTATATTTTGATTTTACAATTATCTATGTAACATAAAATATTGATGCTAGTTGCGTTTATCCTAAGAACTGAATTTTTTCATTTGCTGTTTACTGACAGATATCAATCTGTTAGATAACAACTTCCGATAGAACAGTGTCGATTTTTTTGTAAATATTATCTATTTTGATGATTTTGTAACAGAATTTTCACGTAAATTGTGACATTCACTAAGAAACCATATCAGCACAGGATAGCTTTACATGGTAGATTACTAACAAATTTCTTGACTTGACAAAACTTGCACAATATAAATTATATTTGACTCAATAATAAAACATATAATGAATACATAATGACCAACCGTCCAAGCATAGATCTAGCTTCTTTATGGCCCTGTTCTGTTGCACATATTAACCATTCCATCGCTTGCTGAATATTTGATTGTCTATCTGCTTCCAGTTCTAAAAATACAATAATAAAAATTATCAAGTAAACATTTGCTTGACGAAGGAGAGAACAATTGATTATAATGCCATGTACATTTATCAATAAGCAAATTTGTAGCAACAAAAATGATTGCTTACATCACATTGCTTGTACGAAAAATAAAAATAGTTAAAAGCATTTTTTTCAGATTTTTAGAAAAAAGGAAAACTCTTACAGTAATATTTATTTTATTCACTCTAGAACCTCTCTTAACTTTTTTTCTTTTGAGCCACAAAACAGAGTTTTCTACACACAAATTTTCAAGAATTAATACAACACCATTCTTAAAATGGCAGTAGCCGCATAAGTCTAGGAAATAATTCTTATAAAAAAATATTTCATAAATTATTTTGGAGTAACAACGCATTCTGATCAGCTGTATCAACAGTAGATATGTCAACAGGCGCCAGGTTAAGAAAAGCAGTTCAATCTGCTAAATCTTTAATACACTAATCAAATATTTTGAATACCAAAATGTTACCAAATAATAATTACTTATACAGATATTAGTGTAAAATATATGACTTTAGTCAATCATCAGTAGATACTAAATTGTATTATATTTGACGTTTCCTTATTAAACATATAATTGTTGTGATTTTATCGATTTTACCGCATCTTTCTTCCAAAAGTTGCTTTGCAAGCTGCACTTGTGACTCGACACATCCATCTTCTGCTAGTTGATTTCTTAGCCGGCGTAAAGAACCTCTAGGACCATCTGATTATAAAACATCAGAAAATCATTATACAAAATGAAAACGATTGAGCATAAATTATTTCAACAAAAAGTAAATAAAATAATTATATTACCGTGAATATTCCAGCGTTTTCTAGGTCTGGTTGGAATCATAGCTATTTAGATGTATCTGAAGACTTCGTACAACGAACTAAATATTTACCGTGTTTGACAGTGACATAAGAATTTAGGATCTGTCAAATTAATAGACAACATTTAAATTGTCAAACTTGGCAAAAAACTATAATTTCACATGAATTCAAAGTAAATTATTAAACATCGAGAAGTTGCAGGCAAGTCCGTTATATATAGCAAGTGTAAAATTTCCACCCTAGTTTATATAAGTTTATTTTTAGATTTACTTTATTTCACTTAGGGTTGTAATTAAAAATATCAATTCTTAATAAAAATAAGCAACTAATTATTCGGTAAACGGTCAGTAAATGTTAAAGAAATTTTCATTTATTAATAAATAAAACGGTCAGCTAAAAATAACAAATGATCAATAAAAAATATAAATTATCAGAAAAAAAATATTTTGGTCAGGGTTATATTGGAAAATGGTAATTATTTTTTTGTAATAAGATCAGTTGATATTTATAAACGGTCAGTGGTTAGTAGTGGTAAGAAGTTTGTGGCTTTCATTAAAGGATGATCGTTTATTAAAAGTGAATGGTAAAGATTTTGCACTCTTTTATAGTTAAATAAACAAAAATTATTGTGTAAATATAAGTAAAAAATATTAAACTGATAGTTGTCAATAAATATCTTTACTTATAATTAATCAAATAAGAGTTTTGGGTGTTATTTTTTAAAAGAGAGAATTTTTTGATCGTCAATTATATAAAATTATTATAAATAAAATAAAATAAACTTTTGGTCATAATAATCAATAAATATTTTTTTTTTTTTTAAAGGTATTTTTGGTAATACCGCCACACATATCGATCCAGTTCAAGACTGGAATAAGCCCAAAACCTAACTTTTTGAGCTATTAACATCATTGGATTTGCCATGGCAAGATCTATATTTTTCCATAATACAATTGCTCGTATTCAATATTGTAGTCAAAATATCGCAGGAGTTTCTTTGTGGAATTCTATCTTTTTAGTATATTTCATACTCTCATTCAAATTTTTAAAAAGTTAAGATAAATGTACTAGTAGTTGACCATGTACCAGTAGTTGACCTTTTTTTAAATAAAATTGCCCAAAATAAGAAATACAGACGCGGGATTGTTTTAAATTGTAAAGTTCAGACAAGTCAAGCCATCTGTGGACAGATAGAAAAACTAACCCATCACCATATCGACTGTGGAAAAGAAAAAGGACGTAACCCACAGTTTTTTCAAAACAGGTTTTTTTCGATAATCACAATGTTTCAAACTTGGTATACGTTCTATCAAAAGGATGCAACCTGCAAATGCCGAATTAGTATCTAAATTTAGCTTTGATGTTTGAAAAAGATGACCTTGTGCTTCGTCTCCAATCACCAGTACATCTGTGGTTGGTCCAACGATTTGTAAAGATGTTTCGTCTCCAATCGCCAGGGCACTTATGGCTGGTCTTACGACTAATGATGATATATCGTCTCCAATAACCAGTGCACCCATGTCTAGTCCATCAAATGTTCCTAGTCCATTGAAGAGACATTTTTTCTTGCCCGGTAATGGAGGAAAAAATCCAAAAATCCCTACTAAAAAATATACCAGGGCTGTGGAGTCGGAGTCGGAGTCACGGAGTCGCGGTATTTTAGCCGAACTCGCAGTCGGAGTCAGAGTCGTGAAAAATAAACGGCTCTAATTTTTTTTGAAAAATATTTTTAATAATGTGTATTAAAACAAAATAGGCCAGTGTTGACATTTCATGCTTGGCTGACTAAAGATGATCTGATGGAATATATAAGTTGAAATGAAATTTTTGAAAAAAATCTTTGTAGTCTGAGTCGTCTTTTTTTCACACGACTCTACAGCCCTGAAATATACACGTTCAGATATTGTAGATTCACATGGATAAAACCTATAGATTTAACTGTTATACGGAATTTGACAAATTCAAAAATAAGATACTTGGGGGTTGATTAATTCTGCTTGATGGTAAAATTTCATTTTTAACTAAAAAAAAATTGCACCACTGGAGTAAGTCAGTTTTGCAGAAGCAGTCCGTTTGCCATTATGGTAAGCTCTGTTCTTCTGCGTACTTCTGACGGTTTGCTGACGGCTTGCAAACCGTCAGAAGTACGCAGAAGAACAGAGCTGTAATGATTATTTGCATGATGCCTTATAAGAAACATATAATGAAAAACCAAGCGACGGCTATATTTTCAAATAAGGCCAACTGTTATTAATGTTGTTAGAACGGCAAAGAGTGTTATTTAAAAAATTGTGCAGGTAGGTATTTGGCCACATTTTGTAACTAAGTTACATTGAAAAACATATGAATAGTTTTCCAACAACGATTTTTTTTTTTATCAAAGGCTTTATGTTAGGTATATTATAAAATTTCACTCAAAATTTTGGTATGTGGTTAGTAAAACCACAATAAAGAAAAAGTTATATAATGCAATGGCGAATGAAATGATTTTTACATAAATATGTTGAATTCATTGAATGTATTATTTTATATACGCCAAGAATACTAGAATGCTTCTGTTTTTGTTGATAAGTATATTTCAAATCTAAGTATATAAGTATTGTTTAACTGAATTCTCAAACATTATAATATTGATATCCCAAAAGAATTTTGATGAGAGAAATAAATACCTAGTTTTTTGATTTCTTAAAATCTGACAAGTTGGATGGCCGTTGTTTCACGGCCGCCTTCCATATCGCAATAACTATAAAGAAAATTAATTAACTTACTTCTTCTTCTACTTGCTCTTGGCAGAGTCATGCAATGCATGAGGGCCTTGCGAAAAAGGATGCCCAAAGAACTACACACACTAAACTATTTTGTACACGGTTTTGAAATAACACGGTCGACCGAAATGACCCGATACATTTTACACGAATTATTCGCTTTAACACGATTCCAAAGAACGGATAATAGATTTCCCAATAAAAATAAATTCAACAACACAAGACAGTAATAACAACAAAAGATTTCATTAGATCCTCACACATTAGACGTGCTAAGACATTTCTAGCGATGAAAACCATTTATGTCCAGTCCCTCATTAAAATCCCTGTATGCAATTAAGTTGTAATGAATAGTATTATTTTTTCTCAACAATGATATGTTACATTATTATCTGTTTTTAAACGATTTTCTCTACCCAATATTGTTATTTTTTCAAATAAGATAGTTTTTTAAAAGCAGGGAAAAAATCTTAAAATATTCTATGAATTTCAATCACTTTGTTTACATGGTTTTTTAAAACGTTATCTGCCGCGAAAAAAAGAGTCATCACTTTCTTGGTGATCACGTAAGCAGAAATTGATCAAAAAATACCGCAATTGTCAATATTTTCATAATTTTCATTTTCGACTTAACAAAACATCAATACCAACCACCGTGTATAATTTGTCCCCAACATATAATTAATAATATAAAGTCACATAAACTATGCAATTCATATCAAAGCCGATGTCTGTCTATTCATTACAGACTTGATTGGTCACCCTAATTTACAAAACGGCAATTGTAACAGCCAATATACAAAAGAGCGCAAGTCCCCCCGCATTCCTGTGATATTAAAATAACTACGACAAAGGAATAACTTACAAATCACCTGATTTCATTTCATACAAAACTTTGGGGTGACCATGCGATCAAGTTATATTTAATTTATTTTATTTTCTTCTACATCAATAATCACCAGGGCTGTGGAGTCGACACAATGGTCACTTATGCTCTATCTTCAACACTGCACCTTTCACCACTGGTCAAATTAAACAAAGCATATATTATTCTCGGAATACCTTTAAATTCATGAGGAATGACGGACTCTGATACCCCACCACACTATTACGTTAACGCATATATGGGCAACCACCGGCCCGCCATGCTATTTTGTCCGGCCCTGATTCATTTCGGTAAAGTAATAGAGAAAGAAATTAATAATTCCAAGTAAGGATTAAAAAATGGAGATGACACGGGCGCTTGCAGTGGCTCCGCTCTACTAATTCATGATCACCACTATATAATAAATAGCAACGTGTTTTATTTAATTAAATATTACTTTATTATGTTTATTATAGTATAATTTGGTCCGGCCCTAGATTTGGAGACAGAATGATAACTAGGCTCCGGACCTAGGAAAGGTTGCCCATGACTGCGTTAACGCATCGATAATTACACGAATCACATCAAATGCGAGAAATCTTGACTACAAAATACGTTATATATTTGTGTAGATATGCAAACAGAGAAGGTGCCGTTTCGTAAAAAAAAGTATTTTTCAAATTGAATTTTAATTATTGAGCGTTCTTGTTCATGAAATTTGCCGTTTCGATCTATGGATTAATTTATTGATAGCTTAGAAAAGCTCTTCAATGAAAAAAAAGTTATTCTTGAAATTACACGAAACCTTTCAGTATTTTTTTATTAAATATTTAAATAAACTCATGGTCATCCTATAGTAATACAGTAGATACGGCCTTTGATGTAGGGTGTAAGTATACCACACCCCAGTTTTATTTTCGGATAAGTACGTTCTTTAGTAAAAGGTACTTGTCGTACAAGTGCTCTGGCAAATAGTAGGAATCAGTAATTTTATGTATTATATTATTAATTATAAAAACATATATTAATGTTATTTCAAATAAATTATTTGTCTTGATGTATTACCATTATAGTGTTGTCTTATTGAACAGATCATAACAGTGATTTGTAACGTTTTTTCCCAAAGCACATTGATAAAACTACTTTGACGTAATAATCACTTTTAATGTGTTCAATTATTGGTGAAAAGATATTGTATTATAAAATATATATTCTTAACTATTTCCACATTATTAATTAAAGGCCAAGACTAGTTTCACTCACTGCGAGTATTATCAACTGATAAAATATAAAACGATACAGAGCTATTTATACACAATTAAGACTGATAACAATGTATGCCAAACAATTGGTTAGGAAACGAAATAATTTATAAAAACTAGATTTCATTAAAATATAATATTTCAATCACATTAGCTTTTCCCATAGATTTCATTGAAATTTGATCCATGCAGTTTTCCGAGTGAACCTTAAATTTCCAAAAGAACAAATCAAAGTGAAATATATATTGTATTCAATCAGTAAACTGTTATAGTATGTGACACATTAAGGTATAATTTCTCACCGAAATAAACATAACTTATCGTCACATCATTGTTTTGGCTTTGTTTCAATGTTAAGTAAGTGTTGTTAAGTAAGGGGATGTAAAAAATCCACAAACAAATATTTTATAAATTGTCGGCGATGATTCCTTTCTTTTGATTATTACAACATAGACTTGAAAACAAAAAACAGCATATCTCACACAATATTCCCTCTAAGACGAGAGGTTAGCTGCGCGGGCCAATCCAACAAATGCGCAACACAATTTGTCATATTTTTAAATATTTTAATTTTCATACTAAAAAAATAAATCATTTGTTTACAATAAGTGTATTGAGTAAAACATAAAAAAAATAGCAACTCATTTTTTCATAAAATAAAATGAAGAAACTAAGCAGTAAATAAAATTAGTCGCTGATAATATTTTGAACATATTTTATAAATTAATTTCAAATGTAATTGTTGTTCACGTTGTTCCTTACAACTAATCCTCTTAGTATACACTAAATTTAGATATTTTTTTTGTTCTGATAATATAAGAATTTAATTCTAGTTAAAATATCTTAATGTTCAATTTGTAATTTATTTTACTCAATTAGGATTATTTGAATTAAAAAAAAATATATTTGAATAGTTGTATTGGAGTGCACGCCAACTCAGAATGAGCGCGCGGGGGTTCTCAAACAGCTTCACGGCCGCGCGCGCGTGGCTTATTGCTTACAACATACAATAATGGTCATGTTATACTACCAATCCCTCCCTCAATCATCCGGTTCAAATGGGGGGAACCTGCGGCGTTTTATTTGAACTAAAGGTAAAAACTTTTGTTGTGAATACGTACATACAAAATGATAATACAATTTATGTACATTTGTCTCACTTGACCTTCTTCAATGTGACGCTTAATTTATGTTTTAAAAATATATAAATGCGGCCTTCAAAAATAAAAATATTCGCTAACACTGTTTTCGTCTTTAATAGTATGTATTCACAGCCCTATTCATATTTTTACCTTCGAGGCCTAGATTTTACTGAAAAAAGTTATGTCATCTCAAAATGGTCATTTTAAGTGATAATTATTAACGATATAATAATGTAACACTAAGTTAGAATAGTTATACGAAATCATTTAAATAATAAATTGTTTAAATTACTTACAATAAAATGATGTGATATCAATGAATTATAGTGCAGAAGTGTTGGAATATAATAAATGAATACCTATCCGGCGTTATACAAACATATTGTAGGAAAACATCGGAGGGTCGTCCTCCCTTACTGATATTATAAATACTCTGGTGATTTATCCGCTCAAATAAAAATACCTTGCTCTCTTTGTTACAAAACGATCATGATAGGGTAATCCCCTATTTAACTAAGCACTAAGCAGGCGACACTGCTACAGGATGTACAGAAACAAATTAACAAGAAAAATGTTTAATAATTAATTTCCATCTATTTTATTATTAGAATTTCGGTATATTAACTTGATACATTGCAAGGTGAATAAACAGCAACAAATAAACATTTTTTGATTTCCCTAACTGAATGTTAATTGGTATATTTTGGATAGGTTATTTTAAAGGTTATTTACAGCGTATTAACCTGTATTTATTTGATATAATAGTATTAACAAATAACGGTGATTGTTTTTATTAGAAATTATCATTTATAGTATCTATATATTAATAGTCGATAATGTCCGTCCGTCCGTCCGTCCGTCCGTCCGTCCGTCCGTCCGTCCGTCTGTAAATTGTCCCCGATTTTCCCTCCCCCTCCTCCGCCCCAACCCCGCTGTCAACCATTTTTTTATTCATACTAAAGAGATACTTTTTTCGTTTGTATATTATGGTCGCGATTTCGCCTTTTCGATGACGTCAAGAAAGACGGTCCCCCTCCCCCCCATCCTGCCCCGCTGTCGTCATTAATTCATTTCTTCATTTTTCTCTGACGTCATGAGTGAATTTTTGAAATCATGACATTTTTATTTTATTATGTGTAAAAACAATTAATTTTCAAAAAATATTCTCTCAAGCTGTGGGATTCGATACCATGCCCCAATTTTCATGCGCGACGTTCGGACGGCTTACACACTGATCTACGAATCCACTTGAGAAAAGCGATATAAAAACTTTATATAATTTAAATAATACAAAGCAAAAAAAAAGAACGCGTTTTAAGTGAACTAATAATGACATCTGTGGGTGAAATCTTGCACTAAACGATGTTGAATTCCAAGATTTCCACCTGCAGGGTTGTGAACGGCTATATAGGGCTGCTCAATTATATATAATAATTTAATTAACTATTTATTTATATATATACGAAAAATGGTTGTTAGCAAACTTAAACATTATTCCAAAAATTAAATAATTTACGAGGTCTATTTCTGCTAATAGGAAAAATAATTGTTAGCAAACTTAAACATTATTCCAAAAATTAAGTAATTTACAAGGACTATTTTTGCTACTATGAAAAATAATTGTTAGCAAACTTAAAAATTATACCAAAAATAAAATAATTTACGAAATTTCTGCTTCTAAGAAAAATGGTTGTTAGCAAACTTAAACATTGTTCCAAAAATTAAGTAATTTACAAGGACTATTTTTGCTACTATGAAAAATGGTTGTTAGCAAACTTAAACATTATTCCAAAAATTAAATAATTTACGAGGTCTATTTCTGCTAATAGGAAAAATAATTGTTAGCAAACTTAAACATTATTCCAAAAATTAAGTAATTTACAAGGACTATTTTTGCTACTATGAAAAATAATTGTTAGCAAACTTAAAAATTATACCAAAAACAAAATAATTAACGAAATTTCTGCTTCTAAGAAAAATGGTTGTTAGCAAACTTAAACATTATTCCAAATATTAAATAATTTACGAGGTCTATTTCTGCTAATAGGAAAAATAATTGTTAGCAAACTTAAACATTATTCCAAAAATTAAGTAATTTACAAGGACTATTTTTGCTACTATGAAAAATGGTTGTTAGCAAATTTAAACATTATTCCAAAAATTAAATAATTTACGAGGTCTATTTCTGCTAATAGAAAAAATAATTGTTAGCAAACTTAAACATTATTCCAAAAATTAAGTAATTTACAAGGACTATTTTTGCTACTATGAAAAATAATTGTTAGCAAACTTAAAAATTATACCAAAAATAAAATAATTAACGAAATTTCTGCTTCTAAGAAAAATGGTTGTTAGCAAACATAAACATTATTCCAAAAATTAAATAATTTACAAGGACTATTTTTGCTACTATGAAAAATAATTGTTAGCAAACTTAAAAATTATACCAAAAACAAAATAATTAACGAAATTTCTGCTTCTAAGAAAAATGGTTGTTAGCAAACTTAAACATTATTCCAAATATTAAATAATTTACGAGGTCTATTTCTGCTAATAGGAAAAATAATTGTTAGCAAACTTAAACATTATTCCAAAAATTAAGTAATTTACAAGGACTATTTTTGCTACTATGAAAAATAATTGTTAGCAAACTTAAAAATTATACCAAAAATAAAATAATTAACGAAATTTCTGCTTCTAAGAAAAATGGTTGTTAGCAAACTTAAACATTATTCCAAAAATTAAATAATTTACGAGGTCTATTTCTGCTAATAGGAAAAATAATTGTTAGCAAACTTAAACATTATTCCAAAAATTAAGTAATTTACAAGGACTATTTTTGCTACTATGAAAAATAATTGTTAGCAAACTTAAAAATTATACCAAAAACAAAATAACTAACGAAATTTCTGCTTCTAAGAAAAATGGTTGTTAGCAAACTTAAACATTATTCCAAATATTAAATAATTTACGAGGTCTATTTCTGCTAATAGGAAAAATAATTGTTAGCAAACTTAAACATTATTCCAAAAATTAAGTAATTTACAAGGACTATTTTTGCTACTATGAAAAATGGTTGTTAGCAAATTTAAACATTATTCCAAAAATTAAATAATTTACGAGGTCTATTTCTGCTAATAGGAAAAATAATTGTTAGCAAACTTAAACATTATTCCAAAAATTAAGTAATTTACAAGGACTATTTTTGCTACTATGAAAAATAATTGTTAGCAAACTTAAAAATTATACCAAAAATAAAATAATTAACGAAATTTCTGCTTCTAAGAAAAATGGTTGTTAGCAAACTTAAACATTATTCCAAAAATTAAATAATTTACGAGATCTATTTCTGCTAATAGGAAAAATAATTGTTAGCAAACTTAAACATTATTCCAAAAATTAAGTAATTTACAAGGACTATTTTTGCTACTATGAAAAATGGTTGTTAGCAAACTTAAACATTATTCCAAAAATTAAATAATTTACGAGGTCTATTTCTGCTAATAGGAAAAATAATTGTTAGCAAACTTAAACATTATTCCAAAAATTAAGTAATTTACAAGGACTATTTTTGCTACTATGAAAAATAATTGTTAGCAAACTTAAAAATTATACCAAAAATAAAATAATTTACGAAATTTCTGCTTCTAAGAAAAATGGTTGTTAGCAAACTTAAACATTATTCCAAAAATTAAGTAATTTACAAGGACTATTTTTGCTACTATGAAAAATAGTTGTTAGCAAACTTAAACATTATTCCAAAAATTAAATAATTTACGAGGTCTATTTCTGCTAATAGGAAAAATAATTGTTAGCAAACTTAAACATTATTCCAAAAATTAAGTAATTTACAAGGACTATTTTTGCTACTATGAAAAATGGTTGTTAGCAAACTTAAACATTATTCCAAAAATTAAATAATTTACGAGGTCTATTTCTGCTAATAGAAAAAATAATTGTTAGCAAACT